>CM021105.1:168370951-168498721 GCA_007115665.2 Sequoiadendron giganteum
GGATAGAGAACTGGGATGTATTGGAAGCTCATATGGGGATTGGATGAAAGATCATATTGGGATTGAATAAAAGCTCAGATTAGGATGATGGGATTAACACTCAGATTATAACTGGATTGGAGCTTAGATTGGGATTAAATCAGAGGATATGATATGATAAGTTTTTTATGGATTGGATGATGAATTAGGATTGGTTGATGGAAAGGGTCTTAAACCCAATTTGGAAATCACCCTAGGTGACAATACGTTTGTTGATCGGATTAAATTGGCTAAACCAATTATCATGACACCGAATCTTCCTTGAGATAGAAGGGGATTGATTTGGGCCAATGATGTTGACTTACATCACAAATCCACCTCAAGATAGAAGTGGAATGATTAGGTTGAAGAAAATGATTGATATGTAGGATAACGATCAAACTTAATGTCTTGGTCAATTTGGGAGATAACTCCTAAAACAAGGTTTAAGGGATTCAGTGATGAGAGATGATGATGAATTCAAATGAAAGATGCATTATTGAAGTGATCTTTTTGGAAAGTGCAAATGTTTAGGTCACACAATAAGATGGTAGAGTGGGTTTCCCAAATTGTGAAATGATAAATGGGAATGTGATAAATGGATATTCAGAAAGGTTAAATGGAGGCTTGGAATGGTCAAATGGATGTTTGGATTGGTTAAATAAGTGTTTAGGATTATCAAATAGTCAAATGGAGACTCGGAGTGGTTAAACGGAGGTTTGGAATGGTCAAATGGATGAAACTTTCCATTCGGGAGGGTGTGTCTGCCCTTCTACAGTCAAATAGTGGATCAAGAGGGTGTATCCACACTTGTGCAATGAAAAATGTTGAAACAGGGGGGCTTATCCGCACTTGTGCAGTGAAAAATGCTAAACAGGGGGGCGTATCTGCACTTCTACAATGAAAAATGCTGAAACAAGGGGGAAAATCCACCCCTCTACAGTAGAAAATGTCGAAATAGGGGGGAAAGTTTGCCCCTCTATAGTAGAAAATGTTAAAACAGGGGGACAAGTTCACCCCTCTGCAAGAAAACAGTGAATTGGTTTGGACGATGAGATTATGGCAAGGACTTGAAATAACTCAATGAGGTTGACTTATCAAAATTTATTGGTTTTTCACAGAAAGACACTTTGAACAAGCACAATCCTATGATTAGTGTTAAGGGGTATGGTCAGTAAAGGTATTACTCTAAGATGAACAAGGTTTCTAGGGAGTCCTCGATATACACTCGGTACATGAGGCACAACCATGAACACTAGTCTGTCACAAGTGTGAGTCAAGAACCCCAGCGAGATACTGAAAGGCTCAGACCAACTCTTCACGTCTATCTAGGTATCACCCTAGCTTCAACGTTCTGCCAATTATGACACAACTAGATTGGGGTATATCTTTGGCTCTCCCCCTTTTCTATACCCCGCCGATATGCATGGTTGGGATCATCCCTTGGGGTGATGAAATCCCCAAGCAAGTCCCTCTAAGAAGAAGACACTAATAATTTCCAACTACCCCCACGGTCCGCACAAAGTGCAATGGGAAGATGAAAACAAACTAATGCCCCCTTAGGGTAACATAAAGAAAAATAGACACAAAAAACAACAAGTATTACTTCTCCCTAATTATACTAAGTGAATAGATAAAACAGTAAGGAAAGATTTAAAATTCGAATAAAATAAAGGCCCTATAAGAAAATGGTAGCTATTTTATTTTTTGTCCCTTGTGAATTTCAACAAAAATACTGCAAAGTATCAGCAAGAAATCTTCCCGAACGTGTTGTTTAGGGAAAACCCGCCCCTCTGCAGTGAAAAATGCTAGAACAGAAGGGCGTATCCACCTCTCTACAAATAATAGTTAGAAAACATCAAAACAGGAGGGAAAATCTGCCCCTCTGCAGAAAATAGTTAGAAAATGTCAGAACAGGAGGGGAAATTCGCCCCTCTACAGAAAACAGTTAGAAAACGTTGGAATAGGAGGGAAAATCCGCCCCTCTATATAAAATTGTTAGAAAACATCGGAACAGGAGGGAAAATCCGCCCCTCTATAGAAAACTGTTAGAAAACGTCAGAACAAGAGGGCGTATCTGCACTTGTGCAGTGAAAAGTGTTAGAAAACGCCAGAACAAGAGGCTGTATCGGCACTTCTGCAGTCAAAACTATCTGGAAAAATGTCAAAACAGGAGGGTGTATCCGCATTTCTACAGTAAAAACTATCAGAAACATCAGAACAAGAGGGTGTATCTGCACTTCTGCAGTGAAAATTGTTAGAAAACGTCGGAATAGAAGGGTGAATCCGCACCTTTGCAGGGAAAATCCGCCCCTTTGCGACCTGAACCTTCAAAAAACTTAAACAACATCAAACATAAATAAAAGATACCCGTTGAGATTGATTTTCATTTTTTGAGAGAAATGAAGGGGTATTTCTAGGATAATTTGAATTCTCTAGAGAATTCGACGGTTGAGATTGATCCAACAAAGCCAAGATGAAGGGCTATGGTGAGTTGAGGACTCACAAGCCCTCACATCTTGACATGTAGAATGTGAGATGGCCTAAGGTGAGATGATGTGGGAGTGAGGTGGAAGAGAGGCACATGAGGTGGAGGAAGGACAAGTAACTTGTAGGTACCTTGGGGGATGAGAAGATTCCTTGGAGGAATAAAAGTGAATTAAAAATTCACAATGACTGGAAGAATCTAGTGGATAAGAAAGGGTCTCCATAAAGCTGGAGATTTGTCACATGTGGGTGATGTGACAAGTTAAAGCTTCTAGAAGTCCTTGGCACATGTAAAGTGACAAGTCAATTCTTCTAGAACTTGCATGGGGATAGGGTAGACCTTGGAAAGATAAAAGTGAATTAAAAATTCACATGGGAAAGAGAGGAGTCTTGGATGAATAAATGTGAATTAAAAATTCACATGGGAAAGAGAGTCAAGGCCAAGAAAGGCAAGTGGAAAGGTTGACCATAAAAGGTATGCCAAATGTAGTTAATGACTTTGATTAAGGTTGTGCAAACATAGGATTATGATAATTATTGAGAGATTAGAGGCAAGTGGGAGATTATGGAGGATGTGACACTAATCTTGATTAAGTGGTGCACATCCTAATAAAAAATTAATTAATTTAATCCAGATTAAAAGAGGGCTATGCAAAATGTGACAAGGAGAGAGAAAAAGAGAAATTAAAAATGAGTTTTAGTCCAAATAAGTCAAATGACTAAATTAAATAAATTGTCCCATTTATTTAATTTAGAGAAGAAAAGGTGTAAGGTAAAGTATTTAATTTATTTAATTACATACTTTAGTAACCTTATGCAAAAAATAAAATAATGATTGAATAAATTATTTAATCACTATTAATGATATAGATGAATAGAGTAGACGATTTTGATCATGTGGAAGTGATCAATTTTAGATGTCTATAGGTATCATTCCTTTTAAAGATTGGTTTTCTAAGAAACCCATTGTGAAACACTTCAGAGTGTTTGGGAGTCCAACATGGGCTTGTATTCCTCCATAAAAATGCAAGGCATTGGAGCCACAAAGAAGGCCATATATCTTTGTGGGATATCCAGATGGTGTTAAGGCATACATATTGATGGATCCTGAGACATGCAATTTTCTATGAGTGGAGTGTACATGTTGAATAAATTTCACCTAGCTTTGAATCTTCTGCTCCTCCTCCTTCCTCCATAGTTGACAGCGATGATAGTGATTCAAATGATGATGGATCTCCTTCCTCACTGACTCACAAGGTTCAACCTTCACAGGGTCCCCAGTTGAGGATACTTGTCCTTCTACCCCTATTAGGCCTCATTGGGCTTGTCAAAATCTTGAGGTAGTAGGTCCACTTATTGGGGACCCTTTGGAAACTCAAAGGACTAGGTCACAACATGAGAATTAACCTCTTCCACATGCTCTCATTACGTCAGCTTCATTTCCATAATCCTTTAAGGAAGACTTTGGGGTTCCTGAATGGGATGCAGCTATGGAGGAAGAGTATAATTCTTTGATGAGAAAAAACACTTGCGAGCTAGTCCCTCTCCCTAAGGTAATAAATATGGTTCAATGCAAGTGGATCTATCAGACCAAATATGTAGTGGATGAGAGTGTTGATAAGTATAAGGCACAAATTTTTGCAAAGTGTTTCTCACAAGTTGCAGGGATTGACTACAGTGAGACCTTTGCACCTGTTGCAAAGATGACTTCCATTCACCTGACACTTTCCATTTCTACTTCAAATGGTTAGGCAATACATCATATGGATGTTAAGAATTCTTTTCTACATGGGGATCTTGCTGAGGAGATCTATATGGAGTAGCCACAATGTTTCATCTAGGATACTTCATTGGTTTGCAGGTTGAGGAAGTCCCTTTATGGCCTTAAGCAGGCCCCTCGAGCTTGGTATGCCAAGATGGATTCCTTCCTTCTCTCCATAGGATTCAATAGGTTTTGTTTAGATTAGAATGTCTACATCTTGAGGTAGGATGATGCACATTTGATACTTGTGCTCTATGTTGATGACTTGATCATTACAAGGAGCACCTCATCTATCATTGGCAATGTCAAAACTACTTTGCAAGATAGATTTTCCATGACTAACTTGGGCCTTCTTCACTACTTTCTTGGCATTGAGATTCACCAATCTTCATTTGGGATTATATTTTCATAGCCCAAGTATTATCTTGATCTTCTTTCATGATTCCACATGACTAATTGTAAGCTTGCTCCAACTCCCTTTCTTTCAGGATTCAAGCTTGAGGCTAAGTGCTCCACTCCACTTGTTAATGCCACTTTGTATCGTTAGCTTGTTGGAAGTCTCATCTATTTGAATCATACACTCCCTAACATGTCTTATGTGGTTGGAATGGTATCCCGCTTTATGCAGGAACCACATGAGCTTCATTAGAAAGCTGCCAAATGCATCTTGCACTACATACAAGGCACTCATTGACATGGGATTCATTATGCAGTAGGTGCACAACTTGCCTTAGCAGGCTATACCGACTCAAATTGGGCTAGTGATTCTGATGATCGCAAGTCCACCTCCAACTACAACTTCCATCTTCGGTTAGGACCTATTTCATGGCAGAGAAAAAGACAACATTCCATTTCTCTTTCATCAATGAAGGTTGAGTATAGAGGGCCTATTAATGCCACCATTGAGGCCATTTTTCTTCAACACATTCTTTCTGAGTTTTGTTTTTCCATTCCACGTCCAACAGTCATTTGGTGCAACAATCAGAGTGCTATTGTGATCTCCAAGAATCCCATCCAACATTAGAGGACCAAGGACATTGAGATTCATATGCACTTCATCAGGGAGTTGATTCAGGATCAGGTCATTGACTTGTGCTATTGTCTGACAATAGAGCAGGTAGCTGACATATTCACCAAACCCTTCACTAAGAGTAAGTACCATCAGTTGCAAGCTCTCTTGGGGGTGTGAGATGTGACAGGAGGAGTCACTTGACTTCTTCCTTCTCTTTCATAGGGGGACCTTTTCCTCATCTTGAGGTTTTGTCCTTCTTCATTTTTACATTCATTTGTTTTCTTCTCTCTTTTGAGGTGAAGTTTTAACCATGAGGTTTTCTCACTTTCCTCACATGTGAGAGATTTCACTTTATTTGTACATGGGTACCTAACATGGCCCAGTTGTCGGGACCCATCTTGCATGGTTTGCTTGAGTCTTCATTCCCCTAGTTTCACTTAAGGGGGTGTGTTGGTGTAAATAAGTATTTTACTTATTACACTTAAGATTACTTAGGAAATGCATATCATTGTAGTTTGCACTTGTGATGCCTAGTTATTTACATCATGCATCTAGGTTTGGGCATCAATAGAGAGATATGAGTTGGACACCTAGAGAAGTGTGTTGGAGAAATTCCACTCTTTGTGGTGTGATTTAGTTATCACCTTTTCATCTCCACTTTTCGTGGCATGATGATTCCACTTTAGGTGGGTGATCCACCTTTAATGGAATTATCTATTATTTCTTTCCACCTACCCTACACATGATTGTGCCACTTGTATCATTCATGGCCCTTCATTGTGTCCTAGCTTGTATTTATAAGCAAGCCTTGTACATACATGTTTTGCCAACTATTTCCATGCATATTGAGAATACTATCATCATATTCTCTCATTCTTTATCTCTCTCTTTTGTGTTATCTTTGATCTCTAGATCCTATTGTTGCTTTTCATAAGTTCTTACAAAATCATTATTTATCTAATTAAGTCATTCTCCCCTGTTGATTAAATTAATCAATTTAATTTAATTAACCATAAGTCTCTGTTCATTTAAATAATTCATTTTATTAAAATTAAATCTCTAAAAGTCATATTAAATTGAATAAATTAAATCTTATTTAATTTAATCTAACATTATCCCCTTTAGTTAAATAAATCAAATCATTTATTTAATTAAACCTTTCTTCTCAATTTGGATTTAAATCAACTCATTAATTTAAGTCAAAATTGTCACATCCCATAATCTCTCATTAAATTAATTAACCTTTGATTAATTTAATCCTAATCCATGTCACAACCTCTAGAGAATGCAACTTTCACAATAAATCATTTATTTTGATTTATTAAAATCCCTGTTTTCTCTCAACATGGAATAAAGAAGGGAATATCCCTCCAAGTTTGAAAATCCTTCCAAGTGGATTTGTACATCCAACAAGACATTCATTCCTCTTACATGTCCTTGTGCATTGAGCCAAGTGGCATTTAATTCATTCATTTTCCCTCTTACATGCCATTTCACAAATTTGAATTTCCACCTAATATCATTTATTGTGCACAATCACCAAAATGTGCTCAAACTTCTTCCATTCACATTCTGACAAGTGACACTTCGCCATTGGATGTTGAATGATCCCACATTGCTCAAATCTTGTTCATTTTTCCAATTTTAAATCTATAAATAAGAGGCTCTTCTCCTCAATCTTCATCCACAATTTAAGAGCAAGGTTATTATCTTCACATTTGGAGCAATTTCATCTATTTTTTTGAGCATTTTCCATCACCATAGCTAGGTTATTGTAGGATTTCTTAGGGAATCATCTTTTTCTTCATCAACAAAGTGGATCAATCTCTATCAAATCATCAAACTTACAAAGGAGTTGGGAAAGGGCCAATTTCTACACATAATTGGCACCAATTCCCCTTGACATTAAGTGTTTGCATTGTTTGAATAGGATTTTACTTCATTTCTTATTTTGTTCTTCATTCCATTTCCTATTTTGAGTATTTTATATGGATTTCGTGGGAAATCATTGTTCTAACTTGCATTGCAACATTGCAATCTAGTAATGTGCTTGTTTGCCATGTTTGTGCAGGTATAGAATTGGGGTTCACAATAGGTATTGTAGACACATAAAAATGTTCTAGACTTGCTAATTCCATTTTTATATTGTCATAAGTCTTCTATTAATTAGATAATTTCAAATATTTAATTATTTATCAATTTTCCACTATAATTAAATAGTTATTTTATTTATTTAATTATTCATTTATCATCTTCTTCCACAATTAAATAAATTTAATTTATTTAATTTCTTATTAATTTGTCATCTTCTTTCCATTTTGAATTAAATTATTTTTTAAACAAAAAATCAGCTTGTCACATGTCCAACTTTTGAATTAAATTGATTTTTAATTTAAAAGTCCAATTCAGCCTATAAATCAAATAATTTTAATTTATTATTTGATTTTCCATGAGTCTTTCCATTATCAACTTTCCTTCTAATTTTAAATAAAATCATTTATTTAAAATTACCCACTTTCTAATTTCCCACCAAATAAATAATTTAAAATCATTATTTACAACTTTCCTTCTAATTCTAAATAAAATCATTTATTTAAAATTACCCACTTTCTAATTTCCCACCAAGTAAATAATTTAAAATCATTATTTACAACTTTCCTTCTAATTTTAAATAAAACCATTTATTTAAAATTAAAATTGTACACTTTCTATTTTCTCACCAAGTAAATAATTTAAATTAATTATTTATTGTTACATGGCCCCACTTTTGAATTAAATTGCTTTTTAATTCAAAAAGTCAACTTTCCTCTATAAATCAAATAATTTTTTAATATTATTTGATTTTCCAGTTTTTTCTTTTTTTGTGCCCATATTTCTTCTTGTCACATGTAACCTTGACCATTTAATTGATTTGCTAGAATCAAATCTTAGCCCTTCATTTCAAATGTTACCCTAACCCTAATTGTGGGTTGTCAGATTTAATTTCAATCATTAATCTTAGGGCATTTCTCAACTAACAATCTTGGCCATTCATCCAAAATTGGCTTTTCTATAAAAAGACAATTTTGATCTCATTTTGACATCTACACATTTTCATCTACAATCTACATCTCTTAATCTCTTAACATCTTGCATACTCTCACACTTCTTGTCATTTTGCTAACATTGCATTTTGCAGGTTTTTCTATTGCATGTAGGCTTTAGTTTTCACTTGCATTGTCATATGGAATCCTTCAATATTTGCTAGGACATGACATATTCATAGTTGCTCACAAAAATATGAGGTCAAACCATATATTTTCAGTAAATAGAGAAGGGTTTTGGAGCTAAATCATGGAAGTTTTGAGGAGCTTTGGTAACATTGTTCCTTGTTTTTCTTTGTTTCCTCTTTTGTGCTTTATTGTTATATTAGGGTATTATTTCTCATTTGGATTTAATACTAACCTTGGAAATATGCCTCAGTTACAGGTATTAGTTGATTATGTATTCTATTTGGCATAATGTTTGGAGGTCCAAATCTTTGAATATAGTTGTACAGTTGGAAAATTCTATTATTAGGTCATTACTAGTGCCAACCTAATGATTTGAGTGTATTGTGAAGGATGAACATGTGTTGATCCATTATGTGGGTGTTATTTTATGTTCGTGCCAACCCATTTCAAATTGTTTTGAGGTTTGAATCTTGGTGTGAAGCATGTGTGTATAGATCTTGAGCCATCAAACCATAGTTTGTACATTACATCTAATTAGGTTGACCTAATTGATGTTTTGGGTGAAGAAGATATATATGAAGAATCATTTTCAGTATTTTGATATAGGTGTGATGTTTATGTGAGGAAAATGGTTTGATAAGAGTTTGTGAATGTGAACTGTGTGAATATAGTGTGAATGTAGAGAAAACAAGAGTGATATTTAAAATTAATATAAGAGTTTTGAGTCTGTATTTTGAGCTTCATTGGAACTGTATTTCATGCATGTCTTAGATGCAAATGTAACAATTCAAGTTTGGTTGTGAGCTAAAATCTCTCCTATCTCTTTTAGTTATTAGTGGGTAGTGAGTCCACTTGGACAGTGATTCAACCTATAGTGAGCACTTTTGTAATATACTATAATTGGTTATATATATTGTGAGCTAATCCTCATCGTGGTTTTTTCCATTTTGGGTTTTCCACATAAAAATCCTAGTTTTCATGTGCTAAATGTGATGTTGTTGGATGATTTCATTCTTTCCTTCATTACTACAATGGGATATGTTATGTGAGTTGTATTTTTAAATGTTTAAATATTTTAAGACAATATTGATTCGCCCCCCTCTCAGTATTATGGGTGTAACAATGTCTAAGCCAATACATGAAATAAAAAAAATTTATAATAGAACATTTGGGTCAATTAATTATGTCCCAAAATTGTATTTATTTCCTAGGATTCTTCTACAAACCTAAATGGCTATTTGCATTATATCATTTTATAGGTTAGAGAAAATATGTGTAACTGTGTCATATGCATTCTGATTATGATAAATTATTGGTGAAATAAAGAATGAATTAGTGATTCTTGCATTGGTTGAATCTAAATTTATATTGTATAGTGTGCATTTTGATTTTTTAAAAGGAGATCATGCATAGTAGAAGCACTGTGTTAGTGAGGATTTAATCCCTTAATAGTATTAATATCCTTCATGAATCATGTTGATGCTATTTTTTATAAAATGGAATAAAATACATATTATGATATATTCATGTCCCATGTGATTGGTCACTTCTCATCTAGTAATTATATTTGTGCATAATATTGTGAATGTGTTCTAGTTAAGAACTATAATTTTTGAAAGCTTGATTTATGTTTGGAATGATTAAGTGAAATTAGTGATTTATGTTGTATGACATGTTTGGATTTTTAGAGGACTCATTAATTTGGTTCTTGAGAATGTTATACAACTCTCCTTGGATGTTGTATTCTTGGTGTAGTGTATCTTTTTTACTCACTCAGTTGTGGCTAGTACTAGTGACCTAGTGCATTTAAATGTGCCTTCTAAATTTGACTCTTTCATTTGGTTATTGGTGAGTTTTGTAATTTTTGTAAGGATGGGTATTTAACTTTTAATTATTTTTATGTGTAGTTTACTCACCAAATTTTTAGTTCGATTTATTTTGTGACCCTTGGTCATGCTCAATTTATTATTGATATTATGTGTATTTTAAGCTTTAATCTTGGAATTGATAACTATTCCTTTTTAGAACTATTTTATTATTATGTGCCTAAACTAAAATGTTTTAAATTACTAGTCATGTATCTTGTAAAAAAAATTATCAATCAAATTTATTATGAACCCTTAACATAATGTGTAAAGGGGCATATAATAAAGAACATACTATTTGTAGACACATAAAATTGACTTAGGCCCATGAACATGATTTTATCCATATGTCTTCCAAACATAATTCAAATATTTGATTATATCTTTCTATCCAAATTCAACTATTAATTAAATAATTCTCAATTATTTAATTAATTCATATCTTTTATTCTTCCCGACTATTTAAATAAATAAATTATGTTTATTTTATTTAAATACACCACTAATGTCTAATGTCCTCTTTAATTAAATAAATCATTAAATTTATTATTTAATCCCTTATTCCCTCTTGAGTATTTAAGTAAATAAACTTTATTAATTTATTTAAATACGTCTCTAATTCTACTATCTTCTCATAATTAAATAAATCTTTCATAATTTATTTAATTATTGGCCCCTTTCATCCACAATTAAATAATTAAAATTAGTTATTTAATTATCTCATTTAATTCTCCTCCAAATTTAAATAAAATCATTTATTTGAATTTCCCTCTTTTCAAGTAAATAATTTTAAATTATTATTTACTATCACATGGTTCCACCACTTTTAAATTAAATTGATTTTTAATTTAGAAGGTCCACATCACCTCTCATGGGAATTAATTTTAAATGTCTATTCTAATTTCCAACTTTTCTCTTTTTTTGTGCCACCTCTTCTTGTCACATGCATTCTCCACCTTTGATTTGATTTTTCTAAAATCTCTACCCTTCATTTCAAATTCACCCTAGTGTTTCCCTAACCCTAATTGTGGGTTGTCTTATTGAATCTTGTCCATTGATTATAGGGCATTTGTCAATATTCAATCTTGTCCATTCACCCAAAATTACATTTTCTATAAAAAAAGCAAATTTGCTCTCATTTTATCATCTCTTGCATCTCTTAATCTCTTGACATCATACAATCTTTTTCAAGGTATTCTTGGAATTTTAGGCATACTTTAGTCTTTGCTTACTAGTTGCATAGTTGCATAGTGCATCATTTTGATTCAAATCCTTCAACATTTGCTTTGGTCTTGGCATAGTCGTTGTTGCTCACATAGAATCTGAG
Organism: Sequoiadendron giganteum; assembly: GCA_007115665.2. NCBI lineage: Eukaryota > Viridiplantae > Streptophyta > Pinopsida > Cupressales > Cupressaceae > Sequoiadendron > Sequoiadendron giganteum. The sequence continues at coordinate 168,382,635 of CM021105.1, forward strand.
GGAAAACTACATATTGCAGCAAATAGAGAAGGTGTAATGGAGGTTAATCATGGAGGTTGAAGAATTTTGGTAAACTCTTTCCTTTTTTTTTCATGTTCTTCTCCTATGTGCCTCATTATTTACTTTGGGTTTGTTTTATTATGCTCTAACCATGTGAACCTAAAATTTTACCCTTGGGTACTTTGGTGAACCCGACAATCCTTTTTTGTAGTTTCCTTATGGATTTGTTTCAACTTTTTCTTCAGGTACAGGTATGGAACGATGCAATCACAACTTTCTGAGATGCAAATGCTCTGTCGTGATGCAATAGTTTTTGGTAATGATGCATCTTCTCTATCAAACCACATTTGTTGAACCAAATGACACATCCGACTTGTTGAGCCGCATTCGCATGTTTGAGCGACACATATGAAATCTGTGACGCATTTTCTCTACATAGCGACACATCTGATAGTTATATTTCTAGATTTTGGTCTCGAGTTGCATTCGCATATCTGAGCAACACATATGACATCTACGACACATTTTCTCTACATAGTGACACATTTGCCTATTACATTTCTAGCTTTCAGTCTAAGCCACATCTACTCTGTTGCGACACATTCGCCTAGGTAAATTTTGCTTTCAAATTTTGCTGTATTTTCTAGATTTCATTTTTTTCATTGTAGGTTAGGGGTGTTTTGGTTAATAAACTGTTTGTTACAGCATGTGGCATGTTGGAAAAGGATTCTAACCCCTTGTTTGTTTGAGTTTTTATTCCACAATCTTAATCAACAAACAACTCTATGACTTTTCATTTACATTTCATGGGTTAAAATGAACATGCATGCACATTCATGGGATTAAAAAGAAAAAAATCATGCATTACAACTCATTGGCTTAAAATGAACTTGCATTTCTTCATGGCATTGACTTAAAATAAATATTTTTTGTTTCACACTAAGTTGGTTTTAAAATGAACAAGTGTCTTGTGTGTCTTGTAGTCTAGTGATATTCTCTTTAGTGTGTATGTAATTCTCTTGTGCTTTGTGTGATCTTGAAAAACAAAAAACACTAAGATGTTATTACGTTATCACTCCTCATAATTTAATTTGGATTTAAAAATAAATAAATCTTGCTAGTGTGAGTTAAGTATATTGTGTGTGCTCTCTCTTTGTTTACACAAGAAAAGATTGATCGAGCTACAAATGTGCTTACTTGCTATTTTTTTATCCTTAGAGGGCCTGCCTAGTGGGAAAAATTAATCACCCCAAGAAACAACCCAACTGGTAACACGCTAAATCCAAGTGACTTTCAACTGGTATATAAGTGTGGTTACTTGAGGAAATTTCAAGTATCATGAGGATTGTTCCAACAAGAAGGGAAACAATGGTCTCTTATTGTATGGATGATCCCCCGTGAAAGAAATGCCTATACTAGAACCCTTGTTATAGTAAGTCAAAAAACTTTATCTATTCTTTGGTGCAGCAATGGTTGTTGCCAAGGCATCCACATTCTCGCAGTTCTTAGTAGAGGTGAAAATCTTGTCATGGGAGAGTCATGAGAGTTTGAAGCTTGGTTGACCCAAGAAGTGAGTGTCGCGTTGGGGAAGCCAACATGGCCAAGCTTCTAAGTCACCCACTAAGAATAAGTGTGGTTGGAGTAAATCCCATGTGGAATCCAAAGGATATAGCCCTTGTAAACCATAGGATTGTGCTTGATTCAGAACTTTTAAAGACAATGTGTTTGCCAAGTGTTTTTCAGACCAAATAAGCACTTTTTTCAAATCTAGAAAAACACCTTCAGACTAAAAAAATCTTCAACATTTTCCAAAATTACCAAGAAACCAGCCTCTACAATGCATTTGCTAAATCTATAATGCATCTGATATTTTGGACCACATTTTCTAATTTTTGCAACGCATTTTCTTTGATAGACCACGTTTGTTATCTGAAATGTCACACTTGCGTGTTCTGCAATGCATTTTCTTTCTTGAAAACCACGATTGCTTTGTTGAACCACATTTTTTATCTGGAACACCAAAAAAATTTATTATGTGAGTCATTTGATTCATTGAAATGCATTTGACAGCTTAAATGAAACATTTTCCTGTGAATTGGAAATACACTATCATTGTCAAAAACCCAAGGTCAAACATTTGTAAACAAATTCTAAACATATTTTTCTATAGTATCTATCCATAACTAGACCAAGAATTGATCAAAATCCTCCATCCTTGCATTGTTAGGTTTCCATTACACATTTGTAGTTTCATCCTTAGGCTTTACTATTATTTTAGGTCCTCATTTTGTAGACTTTAGAATAAGAACCCTTGCCATATTTTTCCAAAACTTTTCCTTCAAAAGAAGGATGGCATTGGAATTAATCAAACCATTTCCTTTAGTCTTTGTCCTTTTGTGAGCCCTTTCCAGCTCATAAGTCTAGTGTGGAAACCTCACTTTTTCATCTTTGTCATTTAGTCCTTCAAATAATTCCCTTGACACTCCTAAATTGAGACATTGCCTAAACATTGTATGGTTAAGTATACCTCTCCTTAAGTTTACCAATATTAAGTGCATCCTAGAAATTCTTTCATTCCCATTTGTACAACTTTAGAATCCTTCAATTTATTCCTCATTAGTCTAATTGCATTTGGCATTCCCCTTTAGACACCATTATCATCATAGCATTCCTTATTTCAAAAAATCAAAAACATAGTGTCATAGTATTTGGTCCTCCTCCATTCTCCCTCATTTGAGCAAAACATTTATGGTTGAAACAAGACTACAAAGAAAAATAAGACTAATGGATCCCTTTGGTCAAGACATTAACCTTTACAATTTCCCTAATGACATGAATGAAAATACCAACACGAGGAAATCTTTCATAAATCCATTCTACGAAATGAACATTCCATCCTCTTCACATAACCCTTTTGAACCATTTATATAAAGAGATGTGAATAGACAGGTATTTGAGGAAGATATACATGTTTCTACCCAAAATCTTGAAGTTTCCTCCTTTGTGGAAGAATTCATCCTAAAAGATTTAGACAAATATCTAGCCATGCTCCTTGATCAAGGGGCTAGATTACCCAAAGGATTTGACAATAACACCATAAGAGTAGCATCTCTCGATCTTGCCACTCAAACAAGTCAATCACAATCAACACCTTCACATGATGCAAGAAATACCTCCATGGGAGCTACAACACAAAATGATTCACATATTGTTAATGCTACCTCCATTTGTGCAACCACCACCCAAACTACAACAAACACAACCAATACGGTCAATACAACATCTAGTGGGGGAACATCAACAAATGCCATGTCACATTCCATTTCACACCACACATCCACAATCCCATCAAAAATTATGGGAGTAAAAATTAACACAATGGGAACCAATTCATCAAATATCTTATGGGGAGCTTCATTTAATACTATAGGGGTCCAACATCATCAAACACTTTGATTGGGTCATCAACCAATGGCATGGAAATAAACTCATTAAATCCCTTTGGGAGAAACAAAAGAATAGTTTTCACCTAAGGACCTCAATCCAATGTCCTTAGTTTATCACAAATCAATACCAACACCAATATCTCCTTAAGACAAAACATGAAAATTCATCATGGTCATATCTACCAATTTGGACAAGGCAACCAAGTGACACAACATATGACTCCATTTGGTCATCAACATGTTCAAGGAAAACAATGCCTGCAAATTCAATCCAACATGGCTAGAACATACATTCCCACTTATACATCTCAGGTCCACACACATCAACATATACCCAATCCAAATGTTCATTATCAAAAAATGCCAAACCAAAACACACGATTTCCTCATCACCAACACATCCCAAATTAAAACATGTCATCACAACAAGTGGGAACTCAATCTATACCTATCACTAACATGTTTGATGCTACAAACAACTCTATTGTGGAAGCACTCACACTTAAAATTGGTGCCCTTTAAACACAAGTGGATAACTTACAAATGTCCAACAAGAAGCCTCACACATCATATGACTTATGTATGTATCCTTTTGACACAAACTTGTACATGCCACTGTTCCCACCAGGATATGTGGTACCAAACTTTCCTAAATACAAAGGAAAAACTAATCCCATTGAAGACGTCAGAGAATTCACAACTAGTTTTGTGGACGTTGCTTATGAACATACTTATCTAATGTGACTCTTCTCTAGGATTCTTGTAGGTCACACATTTGAATGGTTCACATAGTTGCCTAAAGGAATCAAATCATGGGATGAACTAGCCAACAATTTTGTCAAAAATTATGCCTATAACATTGATTCAGACATTGATATCACCTCATTATGTAGACTCGCTCAACAAGACACAAGCGAGACATTCATTTCGTTCTTTCAAAGATGGAGAATGTTAGCAAGTAGATGTCGAGTGGAAATACTAGAAAAGGAAAAATCCACCATGTTTGTGAAAAATATCCTTGCACCATTGAAATATGGACTACAGGTCCATTGTTGCACCACTTTCACTGACCTTGTTGAGAAAGGAGTCCAACTTGAAAAATCCCTATTTGATAAAGGTGAACTAAAGTATGGCAACAAAAACACCGGCACAAACACAAACCTGAATTATCCCACTGACAGAGGCAAATACTGGGTCAAAAATAAATATATCACTAATGATGGAGTTGTTGATGTAAAAGCCATAAATGCGATAGGACCTATACTCATCCTCAAAGGACCCCAACCCCAAAATGCACCAGTGACTACACCTACACCAACCGCCAATTCCATCAAAAACAATCATGTCCAATCAAACCAAAGGCAACCACATCAAACAAGACAATTTCAAAAATGCACACACACCCCCTTGGGTGAACCAATCGAATTTTTCCTTAAGAAAATTATTAAAAATGGTTTCCATCACATTGGAGGAACCTAAACCATGTGACCCTAGTTAGTTCAAGCCGTCATGATGGGATGATAATACGTTCTATGATTACCACGACTTAAAAGGGCATAAAACTTCCTCTTGTCGAAAATTAAGAAATATTGTACAAAATCTTAATGAAAATTGTACCATTGAACTTGGTGGCCAACCATTTGCATCTAATTCTGACCATAGAATTCATAAAAACCCATTGCATGATCATGGTGGAGGTAACCCCTCATCATCCGACACAAAGAATACTGAAAATCAAGCAAATTAAACCTGTGCTTCCTTTAAATGTTCTAGTGGTACTATCATCAACCACCTTCGAGCTATTGATGAAGACAAATGTGTCAATACCATCACTATCAAGAAAACTCCAGAATGTAATGTCACTATCCATAATGGCAAGGTCACAATACCAGGTCCTTCTACTAGACGACCCAACATTACAATTCTAGGTCCCTCTATCAAACCATTACAACCCAATGGAGAATTCAACCTTATTGAACAGTCGAAACAAACACCCACCCACATTTCCATCCTTGAGTTGCTTCATATTTTCCTGTACACAAGGCCATATTGGAAAAAATTCTTGCAGCAATCTTCTATACCAATCGACATTGATATCAACCATTTTGAAACCATGGTCGAATACCTAACTTCCCCCATCATATCACCTTTTTCTAACCTTGATTACATCTCACCAAAGCCATTTCACAATAATTTTCTACATATTGAGGTCTTCATCCATAAACATAAGGTTAGATGAATCTTAGTAGATGGTGGAGTAGGATTGAACCTCTTCTCTCTAAACCTGGTTACATCTCTCGACTTCTCTGATGTTTGTGTGGATGCTACCAAAAGCATTGTAATAAAGGAATATGATGACGAGGAGCACGCCTCTAAGGGTATTATCACACTTTCAATCCACGTGGGGCTAGTCATCATAGATACAACATGTCAAGCCCTGGATCATGAACTTCCTTACAATGTCTTACTTGGTCGACCTTGGATCCATGCCTTAAAGGCTATACCTTCCACTTACCATGAATGCTTGAAGTTTCATTTTGAAGGCACTAAAATCACCATACCAGGAGATCTTGACTATTTCCAGTACTGTACCAATTTTATGGCCACTTCGAAACACCATGTGCCCATCAATCATGAGGCTTCAACCTCATCCACATACATTGACCCATCCAAACTTACCAAATCATCCACATTCACTTTGTCCACTTCCACTGCCACCATACCAAGTATTGACCTTAAGATCTAGGACATTGGTTGTAGAGAATACAAATTGAACATGGCCTATTGTATCACCACAATGCCTAAGCCACTAAAATTTTATGGTTGATTTGGTTTCATAGTAGAGTCTAAGACGACTTTCAAGGCTCCTCCAAATATGGTATTCACACTATGGGGAGACATGAATGATGTAGACATTTCATATTTATCTACTTGGATCTATAAAGACCCAAAGGAATTATCCTTGCTACCATTACATATCTATGGAAAAGGCTACAACATATGCAAAGCACATGGTTTTGATGGAACTAATGGCCTTGGACCAGAAAACATCGGAAGGGGAGAGCCTATCATTCCTTCTAAGAGACCAAAGTATCTAGGGCTAGGGTTTGAGCAACTTAGAACTGAAGATCAACATACCCATGTACTTTCGAGTGAGGACATAACGACTCTTGAAAGTGTCAAGATAAGTGAAGATTCCTCTACCGAAATTGACTCTCATGAATGGGAATGGGGATCTAATAAAACCCTCAATGATTATGAGATTGATGAACTATTTTTAGAACTCGACAAACCCTCTTTTGTGGAAAGGTTCAAGCAAATTGATAACATTGATCCTATGGATAGCCATTCTAAACATAAAGAATGGGTAATAATTTTTTGGGACCCAAATGAAAATAAACCTAAACCCTCACCGACAATGTCTGACTTGTCTCACTCCATTCCTAAACCCACCCATGAGCTCGAAATGCCTGAGCCTATTATTCATGCCTTTGAACTACCACCCATTGATTGTGATTTTGATCCATTCATCTCGTACTATGACCATGAATATAACTCATTTGAATCTGAAGAAGGTCCTTGGATAGAATCTGACTGGGAAATGAGGATGACAATTTTGTCTTCACACTTGAGCCTTCCATTTGCATAATTTTCGCATCCTCCCCGCCCTTTACCAACAATGACAATGGTATTTCCCTTGTCTACCCACACCTCATTGACTAGGATCAACAAGGCCTGTTCGTTATGGACATCTTTCAAAATGATGAAGCCATTGCAGAATTCATGGGACTCCTGAGGGAATACTAGATGGTGATCACAAAGCACGATTTTCTATAGATCTAGATTGTGTAGCATACTTTAGGGAGACTGTGCGATCCTCCAGTCACAAAAATATAAAACAAAAATAAAATACATGTCTTTAGGTGAAAACCGTAAGGCGACTTTTGACAATACAAAAGTAAAAATAAAGGACATATCTGAGGGTGAAAACCTCTCCGAGGCGCCCAAGGATGGAGGATTGGAATTTCTTCTCGTGACATAGGGTAAATCGAAAATGCTCATTGAGGATACTATAGAGGTTAACATAGGTACACCAGAGGATCCCAAAATGGTTCTCTTTGATGCATCATTGATAGAAGAAGAAAAACTTGAATTCTAACAATTCTTCTCATAACGTAAGGTTAACTTCGGACTAGATCCAGAATTAGTATTGCATCATCTACCTTTATTGCCTAATGCTAAACCAATCAAATAAAAGTTAAGGAAAATGCACCCACAGATAGCATTGCTTGTGAAGGCTAAAATCAAGAAGCTACTAGATGTAGGGTTTATAAGATCAAGAGACTATGTAGAATGGATATCCAACCTTGTACCTGTCACTAAGCCAAATGGAAAAATCTTCATTTGCATAGACTTCAGAGATTTAAACAAGGCATGTCCAAAAGATGACTTTCCATTGCCAAATACTAGAAAATGGGTCCAAAGAGGGGCAAAATGTAGACACATAAAATTGACTTAGGCCTACGAACTTTCATTTTCTCCATGTCTTCCAAACATAATTAAAATATTTGATTACGTCCTTCTATCCAAATTCAACTATTAATTAAATAATTCTCAATTATTTTATTATTTCGTATATTTTATTCTTCTTGATTATTTAAATAAATAAATTACATTTATTTTATTTAAATACACCACTAATGTCTAATGTCCTTTTTAATTAAATAAATCATTAAATTTATTTAATTAATCCCTTATCCCCTCTTGATTATTTAAGTAAATAAACTTTATTTATTTATTTAAATGCGTCTCTAGTTCTAATATCTTCTCATAATTAAATAAATCTTCCATAATTTATTTAATTATTGCCCCCTTTCCTCCACAATTAGATAATTCTCCTCCCAAGTTTAAATAAAATCATTTATTTGAATTTCCCTCTTTTCAAGTTAATAATTTTAAATTATTATTTACTATCACATGGTCCCACCACTTTTAAATTAAATTAATTTTTAATATTGAAGGTCCACATCACTTCTTGTGGAAATTAATTGTAAATTTCTATTTTAATTTCCCACTTTCCTCTTTTTTTGTGCCACCTCTTCTTGTCACATGCATTCTCCACCTTTGATTTGATTTTTATAAAATCAAATCTCTACCCTTCATTTCAAATTCACCGTAATTGTGGGTTGTCTTATTGAATTTGTTCCATTGATTTTAGGACATTTGTCAATCTTCAATCGTGTCCATTCAGCCAAAATTGTATTTTCTATAAAAAGGCAATTTTGCTCTCATTTTACCATATCTTGCATCTCTTAATCTCTTGACCTCATGCAATCTTGTTTTAGGCATTCTTGTAATTTTAGGCATACTTTAGTCTTTTCTTACTAGTTGCATAGTTCCATAGTGTAGCATTTTGATTCAAATCCTTCAACATTTGCTTTGGCCTTGGCATAGTCATTGTTGCTCACACAAAATATGAGGGCAAACTAAATATTGCAGCAAATAGAGAAGGTGTAATGGATGTTAATCATGGAGGTTGAAGACTTTTGGTAAACTCTTTCTTTTTGTTTTCATGTTATTCTCCTATGTGCTTCATTATTTACTTTGGGTTTGTTTTATTATGCTCTAACCATGCGAACTTGAAATTTTACCCTTACTTACACTATTTCTTGATGTTTATGCTAGTTAAGATTATGTAGAGTTTTAAATCCCTTGATCCTTGTGCAATGAAATTGGATTCTTTGTAGAGTGATTGTAAATTAATGAATTACATTAAAAAAATTGATATTTTTTTATGATTAGGTTGTGCATTGATGTGAAGGTCATTTGTGTTTGGATTTGAGTGCTCGGTGTATTTGAATCTCTATGTGAAATTAATTTGTATTTTGTATTGATGAGCTTTAGAATGAGTTAATTTTAATTCCTTATTTGGATCATGGCTAGATCTATTTTCTAATAGATCATTAGTTGTTAAATTACTCCACCAAGCATGCTTGTTCTTGCTTTTATTTTATCTTGGTATTTGTGACCATTTCTACTAGTGCTCTAGCATTAGTTGAGTATTTTTTGAGGTGTGGTAGACACCAAAGCCATGATAATTCATAGAATGAAGGCACACTTTGTGTCATTTATATGTGATTTTCATATGTACACTTATATTTGACATAGTGATAGGGGTAAAATGGTGTGTTATTAAGTTATTGGGCACATATTAGTTATACTTATTATATTATATTCATATATCTATCTCTTATTGGGTTACCAATTGAGATTAACCTAGTGATTTTATGAGTTTCTCCTTAGTAGTTTAGAGGTTTTCCTAGATTAATGCTAGAGGGGATGTAATTATTTTATGAATAATTAATTATCTTGGGTATTATGTTTTAATAATACTTGGTGTTTAAGCGTAGAATAGCTTTTATGTTTCCTTTTTTACTATGGTTTCATGATCCTTTTGTGTTTTTTAACCCTTAGGTTGGTCATAGTTTAGCATTTTGCGGAGAAGCTTAGAGTTTTTGTCCTTTATCTAATGTTCAATTTCCTCCTTGGTTGTTTCCTTATTGTTTCCTTATGGGTTTTGGGGTTGCTAATCCTCACTTGTTGAGATTTATTATGCTTTTAAGAGGTTGTTTCTTAGATTATTTTCTTTAAGAACCCCTAATTTGTTCCTAATTTCATGTTGAGAAGTTAGTGTTAAGGAAATCCTCACTTTTCTATAGTGGTACCTAAGAAAGAGCCTCATGAAGTGAGACCATGTCTAAAAGTGAGACATCATTTTGGTCAGCATATGTGGGTAGTGTTGATTCCAACCTTGTTGAATGGATTTACCTAGTTTTTGAGTTTTAGCTTTAAGCATTGAATCCTTGGTCTTAGAAGAGACCATAAGAAGTGCAACCTTAAATTTGATAGTCTCTTGGAGAGAAAAGTGTTGTAGTTCTATGCTCCTTTCCTTGGATGAGATAACATCTTGATGGATTTTCCTAGTATTCCCAAATTAGGGCCTTGTTTTCTTTTGGTTAGTTGGACCATTCCATTATATCTTTCCCTTAGTTTTGGTGACATCTTGAGGGTGAAATGTTTTCTTTCTCTAAAGTTTTTGCACACCTAGTGACTTATGATAACCTATCTTGCACACCTCTAGAGATGTGTTTGTTGTGTATTTGAGGGCTAGACTTGATATTCTATAGATTTTATTTGATAATATCTACTATTTTAGAAGTGTTTGAAGGATCGAGTACTTAGTTTATCTTATCTTTGTTTTGTGCAAGATTATAGGAGTAAGAAGAATCTTATTGGGGGAGGATGTAATACCCACCCATTTGTTTCCTTGAGTAATCTTGGTTGCAACATTATTTTCTAGCTATGTATTAAGGGATGCATAGGTTATTCTTGTAATTTTTATTTGAGCATCATATTGTGTATTTGGAACATGTACATATTTTGAGATGGTATTCCTTAACATGTTGATTTTTAGTTTTTGATATGTATTGATATGTATTAATGAAATAGTGTGAAGTTCCCTTTAAGGACTTCATACATTTTATTATTGTTGTGTTTCTTGAGTTATTATGTTATAATTCCTATGATATAATCATAAATATGATGATTTAATAATCTCAATATTTATCATTTTAATTGATTATCATAATTTCATGATTATATGATATACGGGGTTGAACCTTGATGGATGATTTTTATGTGCTTCAGCTATTATAGATTGAACAAGTACACTTGACATGTGAGTTGAGTGGGTACATGTACATGTTTAAATCTTCACCTAATATGCAAGCCTAAGTTATTCCCCAACAATAGTTAATTGGAGATGTCAATTTGGGATATCGTGTTTGGTAACCACTATTGTATTTAATTGATTCCAAGATGAGCCTTGTTTTTCCTTCTATTTTGGGATATGAATCAATGGTCGTTCTAGATTTTATGTGATGTAGAAAATAATAATTGCATGAGTTTTATTGTGGTTACTTATTTCTTAATTACATACAAATGTATTTTTTTAGATATTAAATTTGTGTGAATAGTTTTTGATACATTGGGAATCAAGAAATTTAAAAAAGGGAAAAAAATATTTGGCTTGCATTAGGAATTCTTTTAAATTATTACAATTAGTTGAAAAAATTATTCAAAAAATTTCCTCTAGCTTTGAAAAAGTTGTTTAAATTTCTTGAAAAATGATTTAAATCGTATTATATTATTTACCTTTGAAAAAGACAATGATTTAGGAATTTTTAAATTGGAAAATCATATTTTGATGGAAATAGAGAAAAATAAAATGGAAAATTAAATTAAATTAAAAAATTAAAAATTATATTAGAAATGAACAAGCGTTAAAAGGAAATACTTGGTATTTTTTTCATTCTTAGATTTTTGAACAAACTCTCGTCAAATCCACTCTTCTCAAATTAGAAAATGGATATATTTGCATGGAATAGTTTGGGTTTCATATTTATCAAGCTAGCAAGAGGATATGAAAGGGAAGGATTAAAATATTATTGCATTGTGTGATGGTAAAAAAGGAGATCTAAGGTTTAAATCTAATCTTAGCCCATCTAAAATTTAGGGACACAAAAATGATCATAAAAGACTATTTGGATACTATCCTCAATGGAAGAGCCATAATGGTTGATCAACGTTTTGGTCTTTTTTGTGGTAACAGGGTTGGATCTGATTTAGAAGTGATGTGTGTGATATAATATTGAATTAGACTAATGACGCACCTACATCAAACTAATGTAATTATAAAAAAATGTAGAATTGAAACATAAGAAGAAATTACAAAGAAGTAAAGTGCAAAGATACAAGAACCTGACATTCACATATAATTTGAATCTGGATGGTCAAGAGTGTGGATGCTCTAGACTGGAAATGCTATTTTTTTAGATCTTTGAACAAGTCTCAATAGGCTATAGTTTGTAGGTCCTTCCTTCTAGGTTTTAGCTTCAAAAATTCATTTGTCAATATATAATTCACCTTTCCCTAATTTTTTGAAATATAAGGCTTGAATGTTTGATCTTGCAATTAGGCTTTGAATCTCCTTCTAAATTTTCTTTGGATCTATCACTTGCACATAAGAAAGGAGAGAAATTTTTGTCACATATAGGGGCTTTCCTAGGTCAAAACCCATTTTTGTGTTTCCACCTCCACAATGGATATGGTGATGTAAAGATTTATTGCTCTTAGTCAAGTAGAAGAAAAATAGATAAAACAAGTGATAAATTGACAAGTGTTGTAGCTTACCACTTTAAATCCAAGCTCCTTGATGGAATGAATTCATTTTATTCATATTACAAGGAGAATTAGACCCTTGATTGAAGGTCCTACAAGTGTTAGTACTTACAAAATAAATGATAATAAAGACATGAGCAATCTTACTCATTAAATTGATGCATTGCTAGTATATTGACTAATAAAATTTGTTGTAAAATAGTGCTTATTCAACTCTTGATTGCTTCTTAGGATCCTTTCTTGCTCAAAATTTCATTAGGTTTCCTTCTAGATTGTTTAGATTTTTAAATGGTGAAAAAGACTTATATTTATATGCATTTATTCATTTCTCGTAAAATTAATTAGAAGCTAATAAATAAATTTTAATTTGTAAATATTAAAAATACTGATAATAAAATGTTCAAATTTGACCCAAAATAGGCTAGTTAAGAGTGTGGGCACCCTAGACTAGACCCATTTTGACTTGATTTGAATGTTAAATAAATATTTGATATTGATTCTCAATTATATCTTGATTTTATAAAAATGACCATAAAATGAGAAAATATAAGAATAATTAGGTCTAGCCACATAACAGGGAGCTAAACCTAGTGTGAAATTGTCACTTGGATGAAAATTCATGACACTACACATTGCATATGAATTTGCATCCCCAAATTGGAGGAAAATGGATGATTTTGTGTACATACAAACTTGAGGTAGTTATTTCCTATTTATCCTTGTTTTAAATTCTTCCCTTGGTTGTTTTCCATGCTTAGCCTTATGAAAGCACATGATTTTTTTTACATATTGAAATGATAGAATTTTAAATTAAATCAAATCAAGTTATAAAAGTTTGAAAAAAACTCTATTTTGTGTCCTTAATATGGATTTTTTCCCAAAATATCTAAAACATGAATTTTGTGTTAAAAGTGTGGTGTTGTACATTTTTGGAGGTAAAGGGTACCCTTATAATTTTGAAATTCAAATTTGGAATCTTCAAGATTTAACCATGTTGTTTAAGATTTTTTTATGGTTTTTTCAATGTATTTATTTTTTATTTTTTTGAAACTGTGAGTAATTTTGAATGAAATTTAATGTGGGAAAAGAAGTCTCCTTGCTTATTTTATATTTAGAATCTTCATGAGACTATGTTTGTTTTATCCCTCAATTTTTTGGCATTGAATTTTTTTCATGCCCAAATAGTGAATTGACATGATGAACCTAGGATTTGAGGTGTAGGATGTAGGAAAGGAGTGGCTCTTGATGTTAGATGAGCCACAAAGGGGACTTCGGATATGATATGATTTTTTTTTGCTATTAAAGTGATAATTAAATACATTAGGTAATTAAAAATAATTAAGATAATGATTCATATGGCATAGCCAAAGTGCTTGTATAGGCTTGGTATGAAGAAAAAAAACATGCTTACTCAAAGAGAACTAATCCTTTCTATAGATAACCAAAATTGTCCTAGTTTGGGAGTAACTCTTTTTTACTAATTCTCACCTTTTTCCCCTAATTTTTAAATAATGCTTTATTATTTAATTATTATCAAATATCATACTCTGCTATTAATTAAGTGGTGTTGCATTATTTAATTAATTCATTCTAATTCACCATTTTTGACTAATTTAATAAATCATATTTATTTAATTATGTCCTAATTAACATTAATCTTCTTGATTAATAAAATAAAATTTATTTTTTAATTATGATGCTAATTACATTTATTCTTCTATTTTAATTAAATAGTTATCATTAATTGTTTAATTAACATTCAAACACCCTTCTTAAATTAAATAATTTCTATTAACTATTTAATCGACCACTTTGCCACTTCTAGATTAAATAATTAAATAAATTATTTAATTCAACTATTTCATCTCAACATTATCCACCCACTATTAATAAATAAAAATTTAATTTATTAAATCCTCACTTGCATGTTCCTCCAATAATTAATTATTTAATTAATTATTATCCTCTCATACATTGACTAATCAATCAATTCCCTTCATTAATCAATCAAATACATTAACTAATCAATTAATTCCATTGATTAATCAATCAATCTCATTGATTGACCAGTCAATTCCCTTGATTAAATCAATCAAGCTAGTTAACTCTCTAATCAGTTCCTCTCAACAATTATTGACCTTTGATCTTCATCTTTCATTTTTGAATTTGGATTGTTCATTAATTGAATCAAGTATTTCTATAAAAGAAACCCTCACATCATGTTGATGGCTAACCATGAAATTTCGACTTTGCATCGTTGCGATCATCTCACATACTTGAAGCATACGGAAAAATGACAACATACCCATTTCTGAGAGAAAAAGAAAATAAAGAAGGATAATGGAAATAATCCATGATAATACAGTAAAGGTAAAAGTATCATTTGTTTGAATCTCATTTCATCCTTATTACATGTTTTGCGCTTATTAAATTGGATCATATTTGAGTATAGGATTGCAGATTATAGGGTTTTTTGATTTGATTCCTTATATCTAATGACTGAATGTCAAATTTTTTATTTATATTTTGGTGAACCTGATATGAAACTCACATAACTAACAATTTTTGTATGGAGTTTAGATTTTATGAAGCTACTCGAGGTGTGACACTCTCATCAAAAATAAAAATGAATTCATTGGATCCTACATCACAATCAACATTTCGTTTAATGCATTTTCTCACCCATGTCATGCATACAAAGTTTGTCGAGTCATATCCATCATATTTCCTTCTATGTTTTAGTAGGTTAGAACCAATAAACTGCAAATGTTGAACCCTACACCATAGTCGAATCTATGTGCACTACATTTGAGTCTTCTTGCACCACAACCGCTCATCGATGCACCGTATTCATTGAACCCTGCACCACAATTGACTGTTAGAAAAAGAAAGGTAAAATGCTTATTTATACTTTCTTTTTTTAAAGGCCATAGGCCTATTTATATTATATAATAAAAAGGATTGCAATATAATATGATTAATAGGATTTCATCTATTCAAGGTTAAGATGATATCCACCTTAACTATATATCACCAAAATGATATTCCTAATACTAATTATGTTGAAACATCAAAATGTCAACTTTTGATATCAAAACAGTTGACTTTGCTTACAACAATTTGGACATATGAAGTTTTACATTGAAGAAAACAAAATTTGAAGCTATTTCAATATGCTTTTTAAATCTTCCCTACTAAAAATTTATCCTCATTCCTAACCTTTTGCATGCTTTGATTGATTGGTGGACTAGTTTGCGAGGTGGTTGTTACATTCATATCTAGGATCATTGGTGGAGGATTCTACCTGAGTTGATGAGAATTTGGATTAACTAGAGATTCTTGCGATTCTACAGACTCCACCTCTCTCTATTGTGACTTAATTGGTGACGTGGAAATCGCTACTTGGTGACAATGATGTGTAAGTAGTAAAGAGATTGCATGGTACTTGTTTTTGAGACTTCTTTCCATGTCAATTCCTAACTCAAAATGGTATTGATTCAACCCCCTGTATATATCGCTTGATGAATTAAATTCAAGGGCCAATCTCATACCAATAGATGCACTCATGAAGATGAATTTATGATGTAAGTAGTGTTTAGGAAAGACACCACCAATATAAGCCTCTCCCTTCCAGAAATTATAACTCTGAATGCTTCTTAGCAATGCATTATCCCATAGGAAGACCTCTTGGATGAATGCACTTGCAACTTTCATCATGTCTTGATAATTTGGATTTAAATCAAGAACATTGGAAACAAATATAGAAACCAAATTTGAAGGGAATACAATTATCTATGTTGGTGGCTGCAATATCTCATCACCAATGCTATTTTTGACACACTTGAAAATAGAAGAGCATTTATTTTTAAACACATGACTCAATTGTTCTATATCCAAACATTTGGAGAAAGGTAATTCCCAATGTTGCATCAGAAATGGTGCCCTAAAGTTTGGAGGTATGAATTCCATAATAGGAAAATGAAACCACAACACCTAGAAGAAGACCATTTTCAACACCCCAGATCTAAGTTACAAAAACAAAGAGAAGAACAGTACTAAATACCAATGGTAAACAAGAGCACAAAAAGCATGACCATTGGTAAGCAAGAGCACAAAAAGGTTTTGTAAAGCCCAATTTTTTTGAAATCTACTGCTACTTTCTTCCACTATACCATTTTGGTAACTAATATCATGAAAAGGACTATTACACTTATCTAAATATGACTACCTTCTTTCACACCTCAATAAAGTTTAGCTTAAGAAGTGCAAAGGTGATTTTGAAACAGAACAAAACAAGGAAAAATTTAAAATATTGCATAACCCAAAATTATTGAAATGCTAAGCCTAGTACAAATGAAATACTACAACTTACATTTATCTTTTCCAATAGATGATTACAAACTACTAGAACTGGCTTCCTTCACACTTCTTTATTCATGAATTTTCTGAAATTTTCTTTAGTGATGACCGCTCCATTTTATGCATAGTTCTTCCATTTTCACCGACTATGCACAATGTTGAAAAATATTGCACTTAACACCATAATATAATTTTGGAAACAAAAGAAAGTTTATCCATAATGTATATTTTCCTAGAATTCTATCACATGTCAGATTATCTTTAATTACAAGTTTGACACACTTGATCTTTGCTTTAAATTTTTTTATACTCCTACAAATATTGATTCTATGGAAATTTTCTTGTAAAATAATATAAATGTTAGAAAAAATAGATACACCATTACAACATATCTCAGATTTTATAATTTTTTCCACTGGTGAAGGAACCTTTCTGGAATCATGTGTGTGGATTTGAAGCCAGCCACCGGGAAGTACTAATGCTGGTACAACATCATATTGGCTTGTGCATATAAATGGATTTGAAATCCTTTTTTGATATGTTCAAAAAGATGGATTTAAAACATGCTAAAGTTTGCTTCCAGGTGAAACAAGATACAATATAATATGAGAAGTATTGAATGTACCTCTACCACGAACTAAGAATTAGGACACAAACTGAATCATATGAATAAAGCTATAATGTGTTGTCGAACTTAACCACACTACCAATTACTTGAAACTCTAAAACATTCCAAATTGAAACTAGATTTGTCCACCTCGAGTTTAAATTGTGCCTTTGTATCAGCTATGATCCCCTTCATTAATATTCATTAAAATTCACCTTCATGCTAATAAATTACTTTATATATTATAATATATAGTGATATAACTTAGCATTCTCAATAATTCAAATTGCTATATAACCAATTGTTTCCTTTTGAATAATATCTTTTTATCTCTTGTGAAGTATTTTGCAGTTCCATAGATCAACTCATCTTGGATTTGTACACACCCAATATTTTCCAACTTATCCCCTTCCCTATACGTATGCTTTATTTGCATAAGACTAAACTTATCCAACAAATTCCATCCCTGATGCAATACATACCTGATTTCCCAACAAAACACTTTTCTCTCTTTACATGCATTCACAATAATTAAGGAGTCTCCTTCAATTTCCAGCACTTTGATTTTCAAGTCATATACTAGTTGTAGACCATATAGTAATGCATTTTCTTCCACAATATTATTTTTTCATTTCAAGAGCTTTATTGAATTACCTGAAATGACAAAGCCTTTTTGATCCCTTATTACAATACCTGCCCCTGATATCCCTGGATTTCCATGTGATGCGCCATCAAAGTTTAAATTGAAATATCCTTTTGGAGGTGGAATCCAGGATATTTTGCTTCTATCAAGTTTATGACTCGGATTTTGGTGCAACCTTCCTTTGAAAGGAAGCACAATATTGGACCACTTCTGCATAATGTTTGAATCCCAAACTATGAACAATGAGCCAATGTGCTTTACCTTTTGAACATACACATTTATTAACTCTGATATTGAAAATTCCAATTTCTCCAACTTCATTTTCTCTCTTCTAAATATCCTTTTGTTTCATTCCCACCAAATGGTCCAGAGAACCACTGAAGGAACAATTCTCCAAATACATGCACACAATGTTGATTTGTATAGTACTAGCTAGCTTGAAAATAAATCCTATAGGTTGTTTGGTAATGGAGCATGCCATTTAGTTTGTTTTTAATAAATGACCAACATTGATATGAAAAAGTACAATGTATAAATAAATGGTTCACTTCTTCTATCTCAATTACAAATAAGACAAATTTAAATTGAGTTGATATCCCAAGTTTTAGAAGTCTATCACTTGTCAAAATTCACTTTTTAATAGCTAGCCAAGAAAAACAACCAACCTTTGAAAGCACTATTGAGTTCCAACAAAAAGATAAGGCTCTATGAGGCTTAATACTTTCCCCTTTACTCATTTTTATCACTTGGATTTTGCACCCTATTGAATGTGGAATTCAACAATATAGTGTAACATGGGAATGATCTCAAAAGCACGAACACTTGGGTAAGACCAAACCTCCTGAGAAGGCCGACTTCCTATGGATATCATCTAAACTATTGACTTGATGGGGAAAAGGGTAAGGATACATTTGCATAAAATAAAAAATATTGAAAAATGTGAAACAAACTGGGTGATACACCAAATTGACAAGATCTATGAGACACTCAGATTGATAGACAATTGAATATTGATGATGGATATTGAATTGCACAACGTTTTACTGTAGGTTTATGCATAAAAATTTCACAAATAGGTTTGACTTGCACACACTCTCAAGAAGGAAAAACAATTTTCACAAATTAAAAGTTCATGTGTAATTCTGAAAAACACAATTTGTAACCTGCATAATACTACTTTTGCAAAGAAAGGCATGCAAACATGAGACAAAGCTATAAGGAAATAGAAATTTTTCACAAAGTAACTTGATCAATCACCTAAAAGTGAATAATCTTTGCAAGAACAAGAAGGCAAGAAGATCAAATCATCAATGGTATCCAAGGAAAATTATGTATATCATGCTCCAAATGAGTTACATAAATTTTTTTTTTCTATCAAAGGACTGTTAAAATCTCTCCTTTAGAAAAGGCACTAAATAATAACTCCCTAACAATGAGTTACAAAAAGGCATAAGTAAGCCATCTCCAACAACCTAGGTCAGATGCACGTAATTAGCCTAGAATATAGCCCCCCAATCTCCATGAAAAGAGATCATTATGTGTGAAAAATTCATCAAAGACGAAGTCCTAAAGAGTGACTCAAGAAACACCCCCTAAAAACACTCAATACTTGGTCAAAAATCCTATATCCTCTCAACAAGGTGATGAATCACCCTACATCTCCTCCTCATGATGGAAAACAAACTAAAACCTCCCAAGATTCTCTCCTATGAATATAAAAACAATTCACTCCTCTTTCATTTGTTGAAAAACTCAAGACCTAGTCATATAGCACATGGGCCCTTTTACATTGAAAAGATAATGATTTAAATAAAATGATTTATAAATCATTATTTAGATTTAAACTTTTTACAAAATAAAACCTCTACCCCATGCATCAACATAAATCCCTAAGTAATAGGGTTTTACTAAGTCAAAAAATGACTCAGATATGCCTAAGTCATAAGGCGTATTTATGAAGCCAAAATACAAGATGAAGGCACACAAAAAGTATCAAGACATAAAGTCTTGACCACGACCTTATTAATTTTCAATGCAAAATTAAAAGAAAAGGAAAAATTCCTAACTTTCATCAGCCATACAAAATAGGGCTTCAACCCTAAAGTAAAAGAAGGCAATTATATTTCATTTTGTAAGCTTCAAGAAGAAACTTGGCCACAATCATGTAAACCCTATTCGGCTCAGAACTTGGAATTTTAGTATTCACCACCATTTTCAAAAGTTGATAGAAGATTAATAAGGAAAACTCATAAGTAAGTTGGCATTTGTCTTCAAATCTGCAAAAGAAAAATCCATTTTTTCAAGACCTAGAAAGCTCTTAAGCTTATGAAGTCACAGCTATAAACTTTTTCTTCATGTTTTTGGCTATATTTTCCTTTCATTTGGCTGCCATCAGACTTCTTCAGGAGCTTGGGAAAGCAATTTTCTCTACTAAGAAAACTTATATAGGTATCAATCCTCTTTTATTTCAAAGGTCATTTTGGGTTTATCTGCATTTAATTGTGATTCTTGCTCTGGTATATAGCCGCGGTCAAGCATGATACAAGTATCTATTCCTTAGTATACTTTGGAAAAACTCCATAAATGTTTCAAGCTTCTTTTGTTTTTTGTAGGATTTTTCAATATTTTGAAGAATAAGAAACTCAAACTAAGTCATACACTTTCATTTCTTTTTGTTGGCTTTCACTCCACTTGGCCACCATGAAAAAAACCTATTTTCTCTTTGAAAATCATTTCTCATGCGAGAACTCGAGAGTTTTACCCTTTGTGTGTATTTTTTGCATTTTATAATGAAACCCACAAGGGTTTTCTTGCAACTTTGAGCTCTAACATCTTCGAGAAAACCCAAGAGGGTTCCTTCCATGGCTCACTTTGATGTACATCCCAAAATTATTCTTTCATGACCTTTATCTTCATGTGTAAAGAAAAAAGAGAAAAACTCAAAAGAGCTATTTGTGCATTACTTCCTCTACAATCTATGATTTTGTTTTTAACAAAATGAATGAAAACTCATTTTGAGCTCATTGAGTGTCATGTTTCCTAAAAAAAAAAATCTTGGGCTACTCATAGTTGTGGGTTTTCTCCCTTGGAGGATTTCTATTAGAAAACCCTTCAGGGTTTGCTCTGTTAATTTATGTAGCTTAAGACTCTTTTCTTCACACTTTTATAAAGCATGGCCTTCATCTATCCCATAGATTTCTTTATTTTTTATAGCTCTGGTCAAAATCCAAAATGGGTATTGGTTGAATATGTGAAAAAACTAAAGTTAGAAGCTTCATCTTTCCTTCATCATCATGGTTGATGTTGTCCATATTATTGCTACCTTTGACTTGCTTATACAGGTGATATGAGTGATCCATATGATCTTGAAACCCACAGCCAATGCTCTTCAATTATTCCTCCCATAATGTTGTGAATGAATGACACTGCTTTGTGCTTAATGGTTGTCTTATCCTGGGAATCTAACTATGATGACTATCTTCTTCAGTGTGTAATCTTGTAAAAGGCATTTGATGGCTATATTTCCCTTAGAATATTTCAATACATTTACTTTCAACTCATATATTGTTTGTTTGAAACAACATGTTGATAAGATGGCCTTATTGAATCATGGTGTGCTTTCATGGAAAAACACATCCCTATACTTCCCGAATCTATTTAAAAATATATGCATTCTACTTCACAAATACCTGTTGATGATCTCTTCTATGGATACTCATATCACTTGGAAAAAATAATACTTTCTTTTTCATTGTCATGCTTCAGCTATTCATATCATAACTATGCCCTTGGTTACCTTGTAACCAAAATTCATGCACCTCTTGTCTCTAAATGCATTTGTTCTTCCCCTCCTTGCATTACCCTATCATACCTATCATAGTATCTGCACCAAATGAATCCATTGTGATTGTTGTAATTTTTGACTTATTTAAGATTTTTTGGTCATGATCATTGCCCAATATGTGGGCCATGCATTTGTGATCAAACCTATGACCATTTGTTTTACTATGAATTACCTTCTTTATTGCAATGTAGGATAGCATCTAGTCTCCTTTTTGGATATTGAATCATGTTATCAATCGTGAAGGATCCACTTCATTTGAAACTTTTAAATTTGTCATTGAATATCATCCTGTAGGATATCTTTAGCATTATCTTCATGACTATAGCTATTGTCCATAATCATTACTTGTGGCCTTCACTACGTTGTATTGCATTTTCTACCTTCACACTTGGTACTAAATTGTGGATTGATTTTATGATCATTTGTGCATTATTTCCTGACTGTCCTTTACAACACTACAGATCTGAAACCGTCCTTGAAAAATTCCCTTGAGTTTAATATCCTTATCATCATGCATTATATTATATATATCAACCTTTTGACTATGGTAACATAACATCATCAATTCACTTGGCATTCTTTCCTTAATGATTCATGTTTTGTCAATCACAATGTCAATCATAACAGTGATTGATAACTCGTTGCCATGAATGTTGTGTAATTAACAATCATAAGAGATGAATTTCTCCATTGTCTACCTATGCTGCTCCACTATGCATTGTACATTATTTTGCACTATGATCATGAAGTGAACATGATTGATATCATCCTTTTTGAAATGTAATTACATATGCACTTAGAGTATCCATATAGAACTGTGCATAGACTAAGATAATGCAATCATTGCTATGAGCTGGGCTCAACCCTTGTGGGAGCCACATTTCCCGCCACTCATTTTGAATTAAAACATGATTGCACCTGTAGCTACACATGAAGCAAACAAGTTAGAAAACATATGTCTACTTAGATGTGTCTGATAATTCCAATGGTTTTCTGGGACACTTGAAATGTGCATGTAGTTTACTTAATGTAGATTATAACTAGTATATACATGGATAGGGGTGAATGTGCATGTAATGTCTATAATTAGTCAGTGCCTAGAGTATTCTCTAACACCATCACCAATATCATATGTAGGAAAAGGAGTGGAAAGGAGATAGAAGAGATAAATGAAGCCCAAGACAGCAGCAAGGCAAAAAACACATAAGAACCAGTCATTCACAGGCAATTGTTGGTTACTTTTCTTGTATACACATTCATATTTTTTCACTCTTACTTATTCATGTACATATTGTTCATGATTTGCATTGAATAAGATAATTTAATCTCATGGTTTGTATGAGATAATGTATACTTTTACATTCAATAAAGATTACTCCTTTCTAAAAAGATTTGAATCTTTTCTCTATTACATGCATGTGTATGAATGTAATGATCCGTAACTGTAATATTTCTAGATTTTTCATTTATACATCTGAATGTAATGAAGGAAAGAAATTAAAATGTACCTCATATTTCTCAGCTTAAAACAATGACTCCACCTGATTTAGCCTATGAGTAAAAATCTGGTAACATTTTTGGCAACCTCTGCAGAGTGTTTGCTTGCTAAACACTTTTGACCAGTTGCCTAGATCAATTCTTTGGCATGGAGTCACTTAGAAACTAAGCTCAAAATCTATGTAACTCAATGACAATATGAATGAAACCTTGATATTTATTGAAACAACAAAAATACAGGAAAGAAACTATCTAGTTGTGCTGAAAAGAACTTAGGGAATGAACCTACAACTAAATTGTAGTGTAGTAGCACTTTATTGAAAGAATAAACCTAACCTAGCACATACAAAGGTAGATCATACCTCAAAACAAAGTTTGAGGTGAATCCCGTTAATTAGGATTGGTAAGATTTTTTCATCCAACTTTGATAACTGGAAAGCATTGTGCTCATTACATTCAGTGATTAGAAATGGGCTAGTCTAGAAGTTGTCAAACTTTGAATACTTACCTGGCCTACTCTTCAGTACATCCCACTTGAGAACATCACCCTCCCTGAAAACTTTGGGTGTAGCTTTATTATCAAATAATTTCTTTTTTTGGAGTTGATGATACTCCAATGACTTCATTTCCTTGTCTCTTGTCTCTTCAAGCTCCATGAGCTCAGCATACCTAATAGACATTGGGTCTCATTCAAACATCTCCAGCTGATGAACAATATCAAGAACTGAAAAATCTATAGATAGAGGAAATATTGCCTCCTTACCATAAACTATAACATATGGTGAATTTCCAATTGACCTCTTAGGAGTTATCCTATCTGCCCATAGTGTGAATTTCAGCTTGGTGTGCCAAGCTCATAGATTATCTTCCATGGTCCTTTTAATAATTTTGATCAGATTTTTATTAGTGCTTTCAACCAAACCATTACCTTTTGGGTAATAATTTGAAGAGGTATTCAAATGAATTTCATGTTTACCAACCCAATCTATAACTCTTAACCCCACAAATGCAAGAACACTATCTGAAATGATGGAGTGAGGAACTCCAAACCTAGTTACTATGTCCTCATAGAAATTTAAAACTGAAGATTCATTAGTTTCTTTCAAATCTACTACTTCTGTCCACCATGTAAAATAGCCAGTGGATGTAATACCCACCTATAACCAACACTGGAAGGTGGATTTATAGGTCTAATGAAATCAATGCCCCACCTCATAAAGGGGTGCTCTACTTCAATAGGTTGCTAAGGTAAATCCGGAAGCCTCTCTTTCCTTGCAAAAATATCACATTTAACACACTTCTTGGCCCAAGCATGGGCATCCTTGAATAAGCTAGGCCAATAATAGCTAGCTCTCATGATTTTCCAAGTATTTTTCCTAGGGGCAAAGTGAACCCTGTAACTCCATTATGGAACTCATGAAGCACTTTTTCTATTTTATCAACATTAATAAATCTCAAGAGAACACCATTAAGATCCTTTCTAAAAATAATATTATCAATTAAAACATAAGGAATAGACTGCAACCTGAAATACCTTCTCTTGGATCTGTTTAAAGCTGGTGGACATTCACCAGTCTGTAAAAAATGCATCATATCTTGAACCCAGCTTGCATTTAACATAGGTGTAGCATCCTAAATTTCATTATCATTGACTAGAATAGTCTATGTGTTTGATTTTTGCTCACCATCAGCACTTGAGGCCAATTGTTCATAGATTCCTCTACCTCTAACAAGTTCAGTGATCTTGATATCAATGTCATACTCCATAACTTTGGTAATCCATCTAGCCCTCTTCTCATTTAAATCAATTCTCAGCAAAAATTCTTTCACACTAGGGTGTGCAACCATCAGATGAATCTTATTATTAGAAATCAAAGGTTTTAATTTCTTCAAACTCTTGATTACAACAAGTACATGTTTTTATACAAATGAATATTTCTTCTCATAATCTCCCAACCCTTGACTAAAAAAGGCAATGGGATTCTCAAACCCATCATTATTATGTTGTACTAGCATTTCTGAAATGGAATATAAAATGCCAAAAGCATAGAGAACAAAATCCTTAGAGAAATTAGGATTCACCCGAGTTGGATCTGCCACTAAAGCCTTTTTAATGGCTTCAAAACTGTACTTGGCCTCTTTTGTCCAACTGAAATGCATTTTTCTTTAACATGGTTGTCAATGGCTATAAAAAATTAGCAACATCAGGTATAAATCTCCTTAGAAAGTTACTTCTACCTAAAAAGCTCTGCAAACCCTTCTTGTGATTGGGTAATCACAGCTCAAGTATAGCTTTGACCCTTTCAGGGTCAATAGTAACTCCTTGTTTTGCACAATGTTTCCAAGAAGCTTACCTTCATGGACAAAAAAGATGCTCTTTTTCAGATTCAGGGATATTCCAAACTTCTTGCATCTCTCAAACACTTGTTTCAAATGTGACAGATTTTCATCAACATCCCTGGAGAATACTATGACATCATCCAGATAGATCAACACAATTTATTGATTAAACCTTTGAAATTTCATGTCCATGGCCCTCTGAAATGTGCCACCCACATTAGATAATCCAAAAGGAATTCTTTTGTAGGCCATAGTGCCCCACTTCCTTTTAAAAGTAGTTTTGAACTAGTCTTCTTCTTTGACCAGCACCTAGTTATAACCAAAATAACCTTCCAACAGAAAAAAACTTTCAGAACCAGCAACCACTTGTAGAATCTGCTTCATCGAGGGCAATAGGTAATGATCTTTCACAAATGCTATGTTAAGATCCCTAAAGTCTACACAAAGCCTAATCTCTCCATTTTTCTTCCTAATCGGTACAAGATTAGAAAGCCATGAGGTATGCAATAGGAAAAATAATACCCCCCTCAACTATTTTAGTCAGTTCTTTAATCATTAAAGGCTCGATCTTTGGGTTTAAAGGCCTCTATTTTTGCCTAGCAAGCTTGGCTCTAGGTTCTAACTCGATTGTGTGCTAGGAAATGTGGGGGTCAAAACTCTTTTAAATCTAAGTATTCCCAAGCAAATACATCATGAAATTCTTGACATAAAGCAATAAAATCTCATTTATCTTAAGTTGAACAAACCTTTCCTATTTTAAGGAGCTTACCTTTGAAAATCTCCAACTCTTCATAGTGCTCTTCCATGATCTGCAAACCAGCCCTACCTTTCTTAAGCTGGTCATCAGTGCTGAAAATGGATTCCAAGGTAAGAAGTCCCTTAGGTGGCTTGTTTTTCTTCAGTTGTATGACTTTATCATCATACTGTTGCTTGAGTTTCTCTTGGTTTAATATAGAAAATTGATCCTCTTCTAGCAGAAATGATAGAATTTTCTTATTGTTGTCGAACACCTTGCCAATCAATGTTGTTATCAAAAATTTATGGCCTGATCGCAACCTTCACATATTGTTGTTTTTTTTCCTTCTTGATATCATTAGGGATATCAAATTGTACACCGATAGTTGTCAACCTATCAGCATGTTTGTTTAGCTCCTTGGAATAGAAACTAAATTAAACGCATTAAATTCTTCAATCAGGTTCCACACTCTATTTTTGTAGGGCTTCAAAGCATCATTTTTTGCAACATTCACGCATCTTACCTAAGTAACAACTAACTCACTATCTTTGAAAACTTTCAGGAAGCTTATCCCTCTTTTTCTTTCCCTTTCAAGACCTTGAATGAGTCCTTCATACTCGGCAGTGTTGTTAGAACAAGCGAAGGCGAAACAAAAAGCATAAAAATATTTGTCACCTTGTGGGGACACAAGAATTTCACCCCCTCCAACTCCATTCTTACTTCTAGAACCATCAATAAACATCTCCCATATCTCAGTTTTTTGCAACAACTACGAATCTTCACTCTTTTCAAGGTTAGGTACCTACACATTAGGTTCATGTAGCATGTAGATACCCATACCAGCATCCTGAATATCATTATCAAGGTCATCCACCACGTTTTTTTCTGCCCACTCATGTAACAATGACTCAGGAACACTCTAAGCTTGCAGCTCTTGAGCAGCAACAAGATCATTATGTTTGCAGCACTGGGAACACCATTAATAACACTTGGGTTATAGGGTTCTATATGGTCCTTGGATAATTTCTCAGACCTTATGGTAACCTTAGTCACATATCTCATTCTGAAGAGAAAATGGGATCAGTCTGATGACAAATACCCCCCAATTTTGGCAGTGAAATCCCTAAACAAACACAAGGCAAAAAACACAGGCAAGTCTATAACAAATACATCCTGAGGTATGGAAAAATTAGGACAGGAATGCAAATTCAAGCTTAAATCCTTGATAATACCTATAGTGTTAACAGCTGAACCATCCAATTGAAGAACCCCTTTTTCCAATGGTTGATATGTCAGTCCTAATTGGTCTACAATCTTTTTGGGTATGACTGAGCTACTAGCACCACTATATACCATGCAATTATGAACTAGCTTATCCCCCACTATTAAGGAAGCGTAAAAATGGGGAGGCTTAACTTCCTTACCTTGTTGTTTAATGGGTTGTTCGTTGATGTCTTGAGGAGTGTTTGTTAGGATAGTCCCAATTTGACCTATTGTTGGTTCATTAGTCACATTTAAACCCGTCAGAGTTGATTGTAACATGTTTTTCTAACCTGGGATAGCTAAAGAATCCCACATAGACACTGTTGCATTCACCTTCTTCATGTTATCAATTATATTGAAAGGTACAACCGAACTTACCTTATGATGAATCTTTACACTATCAGAATCAGCTTGCAAGTGTGGTTGCTCCTTGGTAGCTCCTTGAGAGTTCCCTTGAAAAATGTGAGGCACTTGTGATGTGGATGTTTCAACAGCTGCAACCTTCCCTTTGTCATTTGTTTTCTCAAGATCAAGAGATATTTTCTTCGCTCTTGTGTTTGTTGAGATTGGATCATCTACATTGATTCCACATAACGCCTCTCCCTGAAATTTTAACAAAGTAGCATCATTTCTAGGTTGCTCCTATTGTAATGGAGTTCCATTATTTGGTATGTCCTATTGTATACCAACAACGCTCTGCACCATCAATGCTTGATTTCTGAGTCCATTGGAATAGGTAGCTTGATTATGAGGTTGGTTGCAAGGATAGCACCACTCATATTTTTTTTCCAAGTTGTTTTGAATAGGGACAAGGTCCCTAGCTACACTAACAAGTAATGGTGCATATGCTTGAAAAGGCCTTGTGTTCACATTTTTCCTTGGGCCTTGGTAATTACCCTGATAAGGTTGCCTATTACATTGATACTACTGTTGTTGACATTAATTTTGTTGTTGGTAAGGTGGTCTATAGGACTGTTGCTTCTCTATGTTAACCAGCTTGCTACCAAAAGTTTGTAACAAACTTTTGATCTCCTGCAACTCATTTGATAGACCTGGAAAAACAACTTCTTGAGTTACAATAGATGGGAAAATAGCTAATACTATTGGTACATATGGAAATGGTGCAAAAGGAGGCATTTGAAAAGGGATATTCGAGTGAATATCTAGAAATATAGGCATTAGTGGCCTAGGAGCAAGCTTACCAACCTGAATTAGGTTGTTTTCAGCTCTGATTGACACCTCATAAGCATCTGGTAAAGATACTCCTCCCATTTATTGTATTTGAAATGATATATCATTTTTTATAGTTCTAAGGTAATATAGAAAAGCATACTCAAGTGAAGGCCTCACCGTAGTAGGGATTCTATCCCAAGTTCTTTGAAAATGGAAATTGAAATCCGTCATTTTCTCCTAAGGAGCTCTCTTTATGTTTGTAAGTTGTTCAACAAATGACAAGTTATTATACTTTTCCTAGAACTGAATGTGTAATTTGTCCCCAAACTCATCCTAGCTCGCAATTGTGCCCACTGCTAAACCTCTATCATTGCAGCACTTTTCCTTTCAACGATGTTGCAAGTAACCTTACAGCTACATCTTCCTGAGTTATGTGATGTACCCCACATAAAAAAGCAACATCTTGTATATGTTCAATTGGGGTAGTCTAACCCCCCCCCCGTGAAGATTGGTAAGATTTTAAGGGCTTCCATCGGTATAGAATTGTGTTGTGCGAGATTCAATGGACTGCCTCCATTAAATGTCACAAAAGGTTGGTTTCTAGCCATCAGAGGTGGTTGTGGGGATTAATTAGAGTCTGAGCAACAACTGATGAACTTGCAAAAACTACAAAATTTAAAAAAGAAAACACATAACCTGAGAAAACAACAAATGCAGTCGGACTGCTTGAAGGTGATCATGCTATTCTAAGGCTTAGTGAGGCGGAACAATTCTCACTCTACTTTTTGGAAGGTCTTCCTCTCCTCCATGGTGGTGAAAACATTGATTCTAGCCTAACCTCCAGGTGGTGTAGACTGGACTCTCTTAGAAGGAGGTGCTCTTTTCGCTGCTTTGCCTTGTCTTCTGGGTGGTGAAAGCTAAAAAAACTGAAACTCTCTATAACTTCTTGTTTTTACTCTTCTCATAAGTTGTGACAACACTAGTTTCATTCTTCTTTCACTTTGCGGAGTCACCAAATGTGCCTAAACATCTCTTGAAAGGCTTGAAAATCACTGGATACACATTAAACCAACAAAAATGCATTGATGGATGTGTCCCAATGGGCGTTGCAAAAATTTTATCACTTGGACTTTGCACCCTATTGGATGTGGAATTCAATAATCGAGTGTAACATGGGAATGATCTCAAAAGAAAAAACAATTGGGTAAGACCAAACTTCCAGAGAAGGTCGGATTTCTATGGATATCACCTAAACTATTGACTTGATGGGGAAAGGGGTAAGGATACGTTTGCATAAAATGAAAAATATTGAAAATGTGAAACAAACTGGGTGATACACCAAATTGGCAAGAGATATGAGACACTCAGATTGATATACACTTGAATATTGATGATGGATATGGAACTGCACAACATGATACTGTAGCTTTATGTATAAATACTTTACAAACAGGTTTGACTTGTGCACACTCTCAAGAAGGAAAAGCAATTTTCATAAATTAAAAGTTCATGTGCAATTCTGAAAAACAGAATTTGTAACCTGCATAATACTAATTTTACAAAGAAAGGCATGCAAACATGAGACAAAGCTATAATGAAATAGAAAATTTTCACAAAGTAACTGGATCAATCACCTGAAAGTGCACAATGTTTGCAAGAAAAAGAAGGCAAGAAGATCGAATCATCAATGGTATCCAGGGTAAATTTTGTATATCACACTCCAAATGAGTTACATAAATTTGCTTTCTTTCTGACAAAGGAATGTCAAAATCTCTCCTTCAAAAAAAGCACTAACTAAGAACTCCCTAACAATGAGTTACAAAAAGGCATAAGCCATCTCTAATATCCTGGGTCAGATGCACTCAATTATCCTAGAATATAGCCCCTTAATCTCCATGAAAAGAGCACATTATATGTGAAAAAGTCATCAAAGACCAGATCCATAAGAGTGACTCAAGAAACACCTCCTAAAACACTCAATACTTGGTCAAAAATCATATATCCTCTCAACAAGGTGATAAATCACCCTACATCTCCTCCTCATGATGGAAAACAAACTAAAACCTCCAAAAATTCTCTCCTATGCATATAAAAACAATTCACTCCTCTTTCATTTGTTGAAAAACTCAAGACCTAGTCATATAGCACATGGGCCCTTTTACATTGAAAAGATAATGATTTATAAATCATTATTTAGATTTAAATTTTTTACAAAATAAAACCTCTACCCCATGCTTCGACATAAATCCCTAAGTAATAGGGTTTTACTAAGTCAAAAAATGACTCAGATATGCCTAAGTCATAAGGCGTATTTATGAAGCCAAAATACAAGATGAAGGAACACAAAAAGTAGCAAGACATAAAGTCTTGACCACAACCTTATTAATTTTCAATGCAAAATTAAAAGAAAAGGAAAAATGCCTAACTTTCATCAGCCATACAAAATAGGGCTTCAACCCTAAAGTAAAAGAAGGCAATTATATTTCATTTTGTAAGCTTCAGTAAGAAACTTGGCCACAATCATGAAAACCCTATTCGGCTCCAAGCTTGGAATTTTAGTATTTACCACCATTTTTAGAAGTTGCTAGAAGAATAATAGGAAAAACTCATAAGTAAGTTCGCTTGTCTTCAAATCTAGAAAAGAAAACTCCATTTTTTCAAGACCTAGAAATCTCTTAAGCTTATGAAGTCACGACTGTAAACATAATTTCTGATATTTTCTGTTGTATTTTCCTTTCATTTGGCCACCATTAGACTTCTTCAAGAGCTTGGGAAAACAATTTTCTCTGGTAAGCAAACTTATACAGTATCAATCCTCTTTTAATTCAAAGTTCATTTTGGCTTTATCTACATTTAACTATGATTCTTGCTCTGGTATATAGACGCGGTCAAGCGTGATATAAGTATATATTCCTTAGTATACTCTGGAAAAACTCCATAAATTTTTCAAGCTTTTTTGTAGGATTTTTCAATATTTTAAAGAATAAGAAACTCAAATTGAGCCCTACATTTTCATTTCTTTTTGTTGGCTTTCACTCCACTTGGCCACCATGAAGAAAACTTATTTTCTCTTTGAAAAATATATCTCATGCGGGAACTCGAGAGTTTTACCCTCTCTGTGTATTTTTTGCATTTTATAATGAAACCCACAAGGGTTTTCTTGCAACTTTGAGCTCTGACATGTTCCAGAAAACCCATGAGGGTTTCTTCCATGGCTCACTTTTGATGTACATCCCAGAATTATTATTTCATGATCTTTATCTCCATGTGTAAAGCAAAAGGGAAAAATTCAAAAGAGTTATATGTGCATTACTTTCTCTACAATCTATGATTTTTTGTTAACAAAATGAATGAAAATTCATTTCAAGCTCATTGAGTGCCTTGTTTCCTGAAAAAAATTCTTGGGCTACTCATAGCCGTGGGTTTTCTCCCTTGGACGGTTTTTGTTAGAAAACCCTTGAGGTTTTGTTGTGTTAATTTCTATAGCTTAAGACTCTTTTCTTCACACTTTTATAAAGCATGGCCTTCATCTATCCCACAAATTTCTTTATTTTTTATAGCTCTGGTAAAACTCCAAATGGGTATGGCTGAATATGTGAAAAAACTGAAGTTAGAAGCTTCATCTTTCCTTCATCATCATGGTTAATGTTGTCCATATTATTTCTACCTTTGACTTTCTTATAAAGGTTT
Organism: Sequoiadendron giganteum; assembly: GCA_007115665.2. Lineage (NCBI taxonomy): Eukaryota > Viridiplantae > Streptophyta > Pinopsida > Cupressales > Cupressaceae > Sequoiadendron > Sequoiadendron giganteum. Next base: position 168,415,473 of record CM021105.1, read on the forward strand.
TATGGGTGATCCATATGATCCTGAAACCTATAGCCAATTCTCCATAGTTATTCCTCTGATAATGTTGTGAATGAATGACACTGCTTTATGCTTAATGGTCAGTCTTATACTGGGAATCTAACTGTGATGACTATCTTCTTCAGTGTGTAAGCTTGTAAAAGTAATTTGATGGCTATCTTTCCCTTAGAATATTTCAATACATTTACTTTAGACTCATATATTGTTTGTTTGAAACAACATGCTGATAAGATGGCCTTATTGAATCATGTTGTGATTTCATGGAAAATCACATCCCTATACTTCCCTAATCTGTTTAAAACTATATGCATTATACTTCACAAATACCTATTGATGATCTCTTATGTGGATACTCATATCACTTGGAAAAAATAATACTTTCTTTTTTATTGTCTATGCTTCAGCTATTCATATCATAATTGTGCCCTTGGTTACCTTGTAACTTGAATTCATGCACCTCTTGTCTCTAAATTCATTTGTTCTTCCCCTCCTTGCATTACCCTATCATACCTATCATAGTATCTGCATCAAATGAATCCATTGTGATTGTTGTAACTGTTGACTTGTTTGAGCTTTCTCAGTCATGATCATTTCCCAATATACGGGTCATGCATTTTTTATCAGACCTACCACCATTTGGGTTACTATGAATTACCTTCTTGATTTCACTTTAGGGTAACATCTAGTCTGCTTTATGGATATTAAATCATGTTATCAATCGTGAAGGATCCACTTCATTTGAAACTTTTAAAGTTGTCATTGAATATCAAAATGTAGGATATCTTTAGCATTATCTTCATGACTGTAGCTATTGTCCATAATCATTACTCATGGCCTTCACTACAATGTATTACATTGTCTACCTTCACACTTGGTACTAAACTGTGGATTGATTTTAGGATCATTTGTGCATTATTTCTTGACTGTCTTTTACAACACTATAGATCTAAAATTTTCCTTGAAACATTCCCTTGAGATTAATTTCCTTATCATCATGTATTATATTATATATAGCAACCTTTTGATTGTGGTAACATAACATCATCAATTCACTTGACATACACTACTTAATGATTCATGTTTTGTCAATCACAATGTCACTCATAACAGTGATTGATAACTCGCTGCCATGAATGTTGTGTAATTAAAAATCATAAGAGATGAATTTCTCCATTGTCTACCTATGTTGGTCCACTATGGATTGTACATTCTTTTGCACTATGATTATGAAGTGACCATGATTGATATCATCCTTTTTTCAATGTAATTCCATATGCACTTAGACAAATCATAAAGGACTGTCCATAGACTAAGATAATGCAATTATTGCTATGAGCTAGGCTCAACCCTTGTGGGAGCCACATTTCCCACCACTCATTTCGAATTAAAACATGATTGCACCTGTAGTTGCACATGATAAAACAAGTTAGAAAACATATGTGTACTTAGATGTGTCTGATAATTCCAATGGTTTTATGTGACACTTGATATGTGCATGTAGTTTACTTAATGCAAATTATGATCAGTATATACATGGATATGGGTGAATTTGCATGTAATGTTTGTAATCATTCATTTCCTAGGTATTATCTAACTCCATCACCAATGTTATATGTAGGACAAGGAGCGGAAGGGAGCCAAAATAGATAAACGAAGCCTAGGACAGCAGCAAGGCAAAAAACACATGAGAACTAGTCATTCACAGGAAATGGTTGGTTACTTTTCTTGTATACACATTCATTTTTTTCACTCTTACTTATTCATGTACATATTGTTCATGATTTGCATTGAATAAGCTAAGTTAATATCATGGCTTGTATGAGATAATGTATACTTTTTACATTCAATAAATATTACTCCTTTCTGAAAAGATCTAAATATTTTCTCTATTACATGTATGTGCATGAATGTAATGATTTGTAACTATAATCTTTCTATATTTTTCATTTATACATCTGAATGTAATGAAGGAAAGTAATTAAAATTTTCCAAATCTTTCCCATCTTAAAAACAATGACTCCACCTGATTTTGCCTATGAGTAAAAATCTGGTAACACTCATTACCGCCTTATAACCCATTTTGACTGTATACTGACCAAACCTTAACAGAGCCCATATTAATTTATCATCACCACCTGACACATAAACATTTATATCACTTAATCTTCTCTTTAGATCCTCTTTTTTCTCATTAGGACAGTCAATGTTAGAAATATCTTTCCACCTTACTTTCCCAGAACATTCATCTATGTTTTCAAAATAGTCACTTACTTCCCCTCCCCCCCAACTTAAGGTAAGGAGATTTTGAATAAATTGCAGATTTTGAACTGTGTATAAAGGTGTCTGCCCTCCCCAAGAATCATCCCATAATTTTTCTTGTAAACCATTATGAATTTCCTATGTAAGATATGGAGTGATAACCTCTCTACAAATAACTAAGAAATTCCACATTGATTAACCTTGTGGTGGATTTGATATTGTAAACGTTTTCTTTGAATCTGAATTATCTAAATACTTGGCTTGCACGACCTTAAACCATATTTTTTGTGGCCTAGAATACATGTACCACACTAGCTTTCCACCTAGAGCTTGATTTTTAGTAGATAAATTATGAATTCCAACTCCTCATTTTAGTTTATCTTCACAAATATTTTCCAATGATATAAGTGGTATCTTATTTTTGTTGTTAATATTCCCCTTCCATAAAAACTCCCTAATTGTCTTCTCAACTACCAAAATCACAGATTTTGGATCTTTTAAGACAACCATATAATAATTAGGAATGGTAGAAAGTATTGATTTTATCAATAATATACAACCTAAAAATGAAAGTCATCTACCCTTCCAAGTTTCAATCCTCATATGTATGCTTTGTATGATCTTCTCCTAGTAAGAGATTCTATTATCCCTAGTAAAAAATGGGATCCCAAGATACTAATTCTGATGTTTAAAAACCAACATGATTGACAATTTTTTGTTGTAAATCTGATTTGATATTGAAAGTGTATATATTGGATTTCTTAGCATTTATTTTCTGACCTATAGAAAGTGAATATTTATCCAAAACATCTTTGATATACTTGGTTTCATGAAATAAAGCCTTACCAAATAAAAATGTGTCATCTGCAAACAAGGAATGTGTTACAAATATTGAAGTGGAAGGAATTGTAATTCCTTTCCAAAACCCATGTGCATGTGACCTTTGAACTATCCTTCTAAGAGTTTCAGCTAATATTATGAACAAAAAAGGAGATATTGGATAACATTGCCTCACTCCTTGTGAAGAACTAAAAAAACCTAATGATGTACCATTAATTAAAACTAAATTTGTTTCACCTTTTAAACAAGATATAACCCATTTGCACCATCTATTGTGAAAGACAAACTTCCTTAACACCTACATCAAAAAAATTAAGTTCACTTTATCATAAGATTTCATCATGTCAAGATTAATGATAAATGAGGTAATTTTATGTATAGAAACATACTGTAGAACCTCATGAGCCACTAGAGCCCCCTCTGTTGTTTCCCTACTAGTTATGAAGCCACCTTGTTCTTCTAAAATTAGTTTTGGTATGATAGGAAACGATCAAAGATAGATTGCTTTAGTGAAAATATTATAAATTGTGTTGCAAACAGAAATAAGATGAAATTTTGAGGACTTTGGATCCTTAACCTTCAGAATCAATGCAATGCATGTTACATTAAATTGCTCCAGCATGGAAAAAGAGGATCTAGATTCCTCTAGACCTTTATGAAGATCATTTCCTATAAATTCCCAACACTTTTGAAAAAATATTGTTGTAAAAATATGTGGGCTTGGTGCCTTATTTGAATACAATAGCTTTCACTTCATCCAAAGTAAAAGGTTTATTGAGCTCAACATTGTTTTGTTCAGTCACTAAAATAGGTATTTCTTGTAGTATGTCCTCTCTTTCCAACTCAATTTGATTTGAATATTGTACTAGTATTGTCAGTGAATTGGAAAAGAACTTAATCCCTTTATTTTGAATGCACACTTCACTGTTTAGCCACATACTCAAAGAACTTTCTTGAATGCAAAAAAATCCATATTTTGATTTCTTAACCTAAGAAAACATATAAAAGAATTTAGAGTTTTTATCACCTTCTCTAAGCCACAATTCACAAGATTTATGATTCCATTACATCTCTTCCCTCAAGACTAATTATGCCCACTCCGCTTGTAGGATTTTCTGATGCTCAAAATATTATGATGTTAGCCCATGACTTATAATCTGCTCATTCACAATTGCCAATTTTTTTCAAATTGGATCCTTTTGGTGGAAGATATTCTTCAACACACGAATGTTCCAATGCTTTATTTTCCCTTTCAAGTGCTTCATTTTTTTACAAAATATATGCATGATAGAACCTAACTCATACGGTGCTTGCAACCACCATTTTTTTAATAATAGAAAGAATTCATTATGCTTGAACCACATTGATTTGAGTTTAAAGGAAGACCTCCACTTCTGAGGAGATTTAGTGGCTTCAATACCTAAGCAAGTAGGAAAATGATCCGACCCTATCCAAGGTAAGATTTCTAAAAATCATACATATTTTTCTAATATCCAATTTGACGATATTAGGAATCAATATAATCTTACAACTATTTGCAAAAGGTCTTGCCTCTTATCATTCATGTATATGTACCTTTATCTAGCTGTACATCCACAAGTGCATTTTTATGTACAAAATTATTGAAATCTACCATTGTCTTATGAGGTGGCATGATTCTTCCTTTATTTCCATGAAGAGAATATCTCCCACAAGAAAAAAATTCAATTCTTGATTGTTCAAAAATTAGTTCAAGATCCCTCCAAATTTTTTGTTTACCTGATGTTGAATTTGGAGCATACAGATTAACCAATAAAAAAATTAGATCAAAATGATGAACACAAAGCAATTTCTAGTGTGGATTGTTAGAGATAGATTCCAACTGTACTGATCTATTATTCCATAAAGTTAACAAACCCCTAGATGCTCCTTGTGCATCATTTTGACATGATTCCCACAAATTCCACTTGGTAACTATATTCTAGTAAGTTTCTTTAGACAACTCATCTCTTGTAACAAAACTATATCAGCCCCTGAAGAGAATATTTGTTGTTTGGCTTGGGCTCTTTTATTAGGGGCATTAGTACCCCTAACATTCTAAGAGACAATCTTCATATTGATCGAGGAGGGAATCTTTCTCTCCTTAATATTTTCTTTATGTTTCCATCTAAGTTCAAATTAATCCCTGCAACAATCTCCTCCTGCATCTTTTTTGCATTAGATTTTCTTCATTTTTCCAAGTGACTTAATAGTAGGAGAGATAGTACATGTTTGTCTAATAGAAAGCTGATTTGAAAAATCATAATCAAAACCATAATTATCAATGAAATCTTTATCAATTTCTTTTGTGTGTTGTGAATCCTATATAGTAACATTTAAAGAGTGTGGAAAATTATTAACACATTTTTCTGACAAACAATTCCCATCTTCCTCAACCGCTACTTCTGAAAATTCATCAATTAGATTTGCACCAACCATTTTTGAACTAGTTCCTACCCAACCTTCAAGATTGTCATTTTCACCCAGATCATAAATCTCTTGCAAATTCAATCTAACCACCTCTAATTCTCTGCCAAAATATATAGAACCATACTTTTCATGGGAAAAAGGGGGCAAGTGAATTAAAGTCTTCACTTAGACTCTTAGGTTTTGGTAACATATTTTCCCCATAATAGCTTAGAATTAATATCGTCTAACTGATGAACATTCTATATTAAAATTCTTAGAGTATACAAACTCAAGGATAAATCCTCATTTGCAATGACTCTTCTAGTCAGCCAACCACTCAGAAAATTAACTGTAAACTTGAAAACCTTGCCCTTTTTTGAGAGAATGTCCTTAATATTAGACACTATAATATCCTTATTTTGAAGAATATAGTTAGAAGTAACATAATCATGTGTTATCAAATCCCATGATAACAAATCAAGACCAATTAAATGAGATGTGGATGGCATGAATCCTACATCAAAAGAATCGACCATCACAAATTTAACTTTCCTCAGCCTTTGAGCAGACAATGCCAAATCTGACTAATTACATTTCAATGACCTTTTAGTAGATGGTACCAAAGCCAACTTGGCATTTAAAATTACTAGAGAAGAAGGAGATGATGAATTATCATAAAAAATAGACCCCTCCATACTTATCTTCTCTGTTGGGCTCTTAGTGAAATGAAAATCACTTGTGTCAGGTGTATTTTCTTTCAAATCCGCTTTCCCCATAAAATTATTAACTTGTGGTTGATTATCAGCAAGAGGTGAGACTTGAAAGTCAAAAAATAAATTATGATTCAGAACACTGTTGGATAGAATGCCCCAATAAATGACAACCAACACAAACATTCCATGGATTCTCAATGAGGATTTCCTTCATCCAAGATCCAAAATTTAAATTTATCCTAATTGATGAAGGGAAATCCTTCAAAGTATTTAGCAATACACAAACCCTAATTGGTTTATATGGATTTGTAAAGAAATCCATGTCATGACAAAAAAAAAATACCCAAATGATTAGCAATGGTCTCTATTATACCGAATTCCCTATATTCTAACAAAAGTGTAGGTAATTGAATCCAGAAAGGAAAAAAAATTGTTACCATAGAAGAGGGATCAAATTGTGGGGTCCAATCCTGAGTGTAAACCCAAAACCCTCAAAAAACCATGATTTGACCTTTAAAATCAAATCTCTTTGTATCTTTGTGAAAAAAAAAAAATGAAAAAGTCGTTACCCTGATCTATGTAAAATAGTTGATTAGCCCCATCCCATTTAGAATAAATAAAATTTTTTAAAACTTCAACATAAGGTAAGAAGTTTCAAAACTTACAGATTAAAGCATGATCCCTAAGATCTTGTATTTTTGTATACAAAACATCTTTAGAAAATAAAATTTGCACAAGATCCATGCTCATAGATTCTTTCAAATGTTCTTTGAAAGACACTTTCATAGATTCTTTACGAACCCACTTTTTGCCCCCTTTTCTTTACACATTTTTCTTGAGAGAAAAAATGTTTGGACAATGAACAAGAACAAACAATGGCACTTGGTTGAACTGACTCCTTTGTGCCTTCTTCATCTACAAGTGGATAAATCAGTAGAAATCTACATGCTTCTGAGCTATATTATTTGGGTATGATGCAGGTGTGTCCAACTCAGAGCTAACATATCTAGATTGAACCCTAGAATTGTCCCATTCTTCAGTGAGATGATTTCGATTCTCCAGCTTTGGATTAAAGGGATCTCTAGGTTTGATAAAAATATTATTTGTAAAATTCATTGGAGTATGTCGATCAGAGACCACGTCTACCCATGAACGAGAGGAGATTAAAGATTCTTCAATGGATTCAGAATCTGAAGCACAAATGTCAAAAGGAAGTTGTTTTTCCCTATTTAGTGACTTCTTGGTTTGGGAAAATGGGTGAATATTCCTATTATAATGATTGCAATGTTGATCAAGTATCCAAATCCCATTGTAAAAAACACTACTGAGAAGATGGTCTAAACCCTTAATCGGGCCAAGAAAACCCTTTTTCATTGAGGAAATGGCTTTTCCTAAAGAACCAAAAGTTGATCTATTGGAATCTACACCATTAGAATAGGAAAGAGCACTCCTTTGAACCCAATTTTCACTATCAAAACCTGAGGGCTGCACAAAATGGCCATAATTTTTTTTTAAATTACCATTAGTAGCAAAAGAAGGTCTTTGATTTCTACAGTCCTCCATCTTCACTAGGGCCATTTTTTAATTTTTTAGTAGGGTAAGGTTTTTTTGTTACTAATATTTTCATTTCTAGCTAGTGGCGATCTCTCAGATTATATTGAACATTTCTTTTTAGTGTCTAAAATGAACATGATCTCAAACATTTCTTTTTAGTGCTTAAAATAAACATGATCTCAAGCATTTTTTAGTGCTTAAAATCAACACAATCTCAAATATTTTTTTTAGTGCTCTTAAAAATAATAATACAATCCTCACTTTTTAATCTAGATTTAAAATTAACAATATGATTAAACATGTAATACTTCAATTGGTTCTCTAAAATTAACATAAAATTGCACATTTTATTTGGTGTAATTAAAATGAACCAATGTTTATTGTATTTAGTGTGCTTGCACACATGTTGTTAGTACATAGAAAGTAGGAATTTTCTAAATTATCCTATCCCCTTATGCACCTCGTATGATCCTAGGTGATGATAAATTACAACATAAAAAAAAATCTTCTATTTTTTAAGTAGGAGACTTTCCTCAGGATATATCCTCGTGGAGAACCCAAGAGATCAATCTAAAGCAAAAAAAAATTGGCATGCTATAGAATTTGGATGAGAGAAAAATTTATAGTTCAATCTGCACATGTAGCACTCTAGACTTTCACTAGGGGCTTATGGTTTTTAAGACCCCGAGGAGACATCTGAGAGGTCCACGATGTTCACATATTCCTACCCACTAAAAACATTTCTTGTAGAGGACTTACAATCCTTTTGAACACAATCATATAAAGTGGTGCAAGGGATGTATATTGTACCCTAAAGCTACTCACCATGTACTTTCTTAGGTTGAGATAGATCTTGTTGGGTTGCTAGCAATAACCTTTCAAGAAGAAAAAGAAGGCGTGCTCGTGGAATCTATCGATGAACCTATGTCACTAGACATCTACTATTCACCTTCATATAAAAAAGGTTTTCAAATAAATTATCTCAATTTTTTCACTACCTAATCTTTCTAAGTATTTACCCCTTAAATGGGAGGTGGGCCTACTAAAATTTACACATCCATTCTACTACTAAGTTAAGTTGTGAATATTTTTGAGTCTCATTATTACTAATGCAAACAATCGGCCTTAGGGCCTTATCATTGACACAAACTATCAAGAATCACAACTACTAACTTATCAAAAAATTGTTTTTTGTGCTTTCTTAAATTGAATCACATCTAAAATCAAAAAAATAAACAAAAATAGGGTTCCTTAGAGGCTGGACTTTTTTACCAAACTTAAGCACCACATATATGTTAGCTTGTGCACCGCAACTATGTATATGAACCATAGAAATAGTTAGATGCATTTGTTAGTGACTATGACACATTCATTTGTTAAAACACTACATCTCCTTGTTAGTCAAAATTTTACCTTAGCAAAAAAAAAAGTGCATCTATGTGCAACACAATTGATAGGTTATGCAATACATCTATTGTAGATTGTATCGCAGTCATCATCTTCTACACCGTAGTCCATGTATTGTGTACCACATCTGTTGATTTTTATTTTTCATCTATCTAACAAATAAAATTAACTTTATTTCTAGAGGTTGCATAAATCCAATCTCATTTACACAAGAATCAAAATCTAAACAATCACTTTTTCTTACATTTTTAGTAATTTTATTAGCTTTCCAAAGTTAAAAAATCATATCATTTTAGTGTCATATCACAATTCCTTAGAATCTTGTCTTGAAACTCTTGAAATTTGAAAACTAAAAACAAGTTTAAAAGTAAAAAATATAGGGTCATCATTTTGAAAATCTTTAGAATCTCATCTTTACAAAAGTACCCCAATCAACAAAATTAGGTTTCTCAACTCATTAGTCTAGTTTAAATTTGACTTTTTCTATCAAACATCCATCATCACTAGAGTTTTAGGATTTTTCACTTGGTTACATTAGTCCAAAACTGATTTTTTTTCAATGTAATCATCTTTTAGGATCCAAAGTCAAAGGTATCAAAGGTCTTTGCATTTAGCAAAATATCATCATAAAAAATATAAAAAATCATAGTTTTAATTTTTGTACCTTTCAAAATTTATAAAAAAATATAAAAATACCAAAAACATAGAGTAGATTCATTTTAGTTACATTCATATCATAACTTTGAAAAACAATTAAAATAAAAATATAGAAAAAGACAAAGTCCAAACACCATCACTTTTTATAGTTGTCACATGATCAAAAATCAAAAGAAAAGAGGTGGACTCATCATCTAATTTGATGTACAAACCAACTAGTGAAATACACTTTGGTGAAAATCCTAGTGATCACATGAACTCACAAACTCAAAATCTCCCCTCATCTGAGAGTACACTTTGAATGATGTAAACCAAGGGCTCATTCCTGAGGAAACTAAAAATGCATCTCAAGATCCAAGGACCTTGAGAATCATTGATGAAATCATATCAATAGACCCCAATAGGTAATTCATGCAATTGGCATAAAATGGAGCTAGGCTACTACCTAACTTCAACATAACCTCAATCATAAGCGAGAATCCTAACACAATAACACTAGGATTAGGTTCCATGAATAGAACTCCACCATTATTGGCACCTATTGTGTCACCACCCACATCATAGTTAAACACATGCATGTTGCCTACCCAAACGTCTCATTTTTGTTAACTATGAATGTTCCACCATTACCTAAATTCACCAAACCAATGAAAAATCCATTTGCATCCACATCTACAATTGCAACAACAACCCGCACTATGACTAGAACCCAAAATTTCACCCATTTGAATACACCAAGTAGGATATGAAAGACCAACCCTTCGTATTTAGGACCACGAGTTGGTACAATATCCATTTCATAAAAAATGAACACACCTCTAGCAAGGATTCAATAATTTTTTGAAACAGGTCCAAACATCACTCTACCCCAATAACAACCAAACAATGTTGTTTCTTCATCATCATTTGGTTTTAATCAACCCTCACCTCCATAGCAACCAAACAATCTTGATTCTACATCTACATTTGGGTTTTATCAACCCCCGTCATAGTAACCAAATAATATTGGTTCACCATCCACATCTAAGTTTAACCAACCCCCTCAACAACTAAACAAACATGGTTCTACATACACATATAGGTTTAATCAACCCCCTCCACCACAACCAAACAATGTTGGTCCTACATTCACAACTAGTTTTAACCAACCACCACCATCATCATTTAATCCAAATCCCACGTACACATCACAATTTCACCAACACATTCCACCCATGCATCAACATCAAAATATGCATGGATTCAATCCACAACACAACACTAACCCATTTGGGAACCCCTCACAAGGTTCTGAACAATACATCCAACCCACCATAGTTTTGACAACACCATCACCCATGGATCTGATGGCTCAACAGTTATACACATTACAACACTAGATGAATGGCATGCATGTAATTGAGAGTATAAAAAACTACTCTGTGGATGACTTATGTCCTTACCCTTTTAATAGGATCATTCACATGCCCCTCTTTCCCACAAATTTTATTGTTCCTAAATTTGACAAATATAAAGGAAAGGGAGGCCCCGTTGAACATATACAAGAGTTCCATATAGCCTCCTTAAACATGGATAAAAAACATACATACCTCATGATAATTTTCCCATGGAGTTTGAGAGGCCAAGCCCTCGAATGGTTTGCACACTTACCTCCAAGTATACAAAGCTAGAATGAACTACTGGATAAATTCATCACACATTTTTACTATAGAATATCAACTAATATCAACATTTCCCATTTATGTGCTAAAAAATAGAAAGATGGTGAGACCTTCTCATCATTTCAAAAAATATGGAGAAACAATTGATCTATTTTTTTGTGGAGAACTTCAATGAGGTTATGTTTCACTTACAAATTCATTGTTTTGACACATGTGAGGAGGTTATAGAGAAATGAATATCCATTAATAAATCCCTCATTGCCAAAGGGCTTGTAAAAATATATATGGAGAATATCAATTATTCTTCTCATAATAATTATAATGACAAAATAAAATTATGGTCACAAAACAAAAATGTGACAAATTATGGCATTGTAGATGCTAAGATCATAAATAAACCTCATCCTATGTTCAATTTGAAAAGATCCACAAGAATGAAAACCATTAAACCTCCACAGAAGTAGGAACAAATTGTCAATATGGCTGAAAACAACACACCATATGGTTCTCCAAGGGCCCCTCAACCAAGATGAAAGCACATACCTATAGACACGTAAAATATACATGCACCTAATCCTGATTTCACTAACACTAGTTCGTCCTGAATCATGTCCTTTACTAATAAATTTAATTGAATAATCTTTATTCGATTAAATTCATCATTTTTCATCTCTTAATTAAATAAATCAAATTTATTTGATTAAGTCATCATCTCCTATTAATTAAATAAATCATTTTTATTAATCTCATAGTCCCTCTTTTAATTAAATAATTCACTTTATTTAATTAATCTATAAAGTCATCTCCTTTAAATTAAATTAATTAATCTTTATTTGATTTAATCTAACACCACCCTCTTTAATTAAATAAATCAAACTTTATTTAATTAATTTTAAACCATTATTCATCTCATTTTTATTTATTTAAATCCTAAAATCTAAATCAAATTCTCAAATAAGCTAAATTCTATCTAAATTAATCAAATTCTAATTAATGCTAATCCATCAAATCCTCTAGATTTTGCAACTTGCTTGTGAATATCATTTTAATTGATTTATTAAATCTTCAATTACCTTCAAAAAGGAATCAATGTTGGAATATTCTCCAAGTTTGAGAAATCCCTCCAAAAGGGTTTGCACATCCAACAAGGGATTTAAACCGTTTACATGTACTTTTACCTTGAGCCAAGTGGTATTTAATTCATCCTTCATCTCCCTCCAACAAGCCAAATTTCAAATTTCAAATTTGAATCTAATAGAATTTATCATGCACATTGACCAAAATGTGCTCCACCTCCTTCCATTAGCATCTTGACAAGTGGCACAATGTCATTGGTCCATCTTTAATTCCACATTCATCCTATTCTTCAATCCTCCATCCTTCTTTGTTATAAATAGATGCCTCCTCTATTGCATTTGATCATCCACAATCCATGTAAGATTACCATGCTCATTTGGATCCATATTCTTAGGTATTTTCATCCATTTTCATCCACATTTCATCTTTCATGGTTAGGTTATGGACGATTTTCATCAAAGATCATCAATGCTTGCAACGAATTGGGAAAGGGCTATTTTCCACATCAAAATAGCACCAATTCCCCCATGGGATTGACAGTTTGAGCATTTGAATAAGATTTAGTTTGCTTTCATTTGTTTTCTTCCTTTTATTTCTTGTTCTTCATGTTTCAAATGAATCTTATAGGGAATGTTGTTTCTAACTTGCATATTGAGCTAATTATATGTTTGTTCTTTGTGTTTGTGCAGGTATAGATTCACCATTCACAATACCCTTAGGGGAATCAATTGAGGACATTTTGAAGAAACTACTACAAAACAATATCATCTAACTACTTGAGATTAGACATTATGAGCCAAGTCCACTCAAACCAACCTAGTGGAATGACAATTATTTCTATGAATACCACAAAACCAAAGGACATAAAACATCCACCTGCTTTAAACTAAAGAATACCATTTAGGATCACATAAAGCAGGGTGATATTCAAATTGATAACCAACCCAAAACCACTATTACAAATCACACGATCTTCAAGGATCCTTTGCAAACCCATGAGAAGGGAAAAGCCTCAATTTATAGACCAAGTGGAAGAATTGATGCAAATTATACTAGTGTTTCCTATGAGTACATAGTAAACCATATTCGATCATCGTATCACAACATATTCATTGTCACAATAAAAAATGAAAAATCTTGAATTTGTGGTTACCACTAGGTGATCGAAGGTGACTTTGTGAGTTTCCCCCTATAAACCTCAACTAACACATGAGTATAACTTAATCATCTAGGAAAAACCTTAGATCAAATCTCAATTCTCAAGTTGCTACACACCTCTCCCAAGCATAAGGCTATTCTAGACTTCTAGCTAAAGCATTACAATATTCATATGTCCCCATAGACCTAAATGTGAATTAGTTTCAAGCCATGGTAGGGTTCTTAGCTAGCACCCATCATATTAAATTCACTAAACATGATTATACTTCACAAAAACCAAATCATAATGAACCATTGCACCTCGAAGTATACATTAACAAACACAAAATCAGATGAGTTTTGATAGATGGTGGAACTAGGTTGAATATATGCATGTTAAAAATAGTAACTACCATGGGATTCACTGAGGCTTGTATAGACGAGTCAAAGAGGATTGTGATATGCGAATATAATGATATGAAACACTCCACCAAGGGTTTCATTATTCTCCCAATTAGATTGGGTCTTACTATATAGGATACATTGTGTCAAGTTCTTGATCTAGACCTACCCTATAACCTACTACTTGAATGCACATGGATTCATTCCATAAAGGTTGCCCCTTCAAAATACCATCAACATTTGAAGTTTCCTTACAATGGTGCAGAGATTACTATTTCTAGTGATACTGACCCCTTTCAATGAAAGGAACACCAAAGGATCATGTTTCGAGCCATAGGTAGAGATCATCTACCCCCTCCTCATCACACTATATTGACCCAACTTATCTATGAAAAGCTTCGATGTTACCAAAAAAATTCCCTAAAACCAAGGTCCAATTCCAAGATGATGGATTTGGAGAAAATAATAATGAAAGTGTGTTTTGTGTGGGGAAGCTAGGTCATTTGCACCTAAACATTATAGAAAACCCTGTCACATCAAGAAATATCCAATGATGAAGTGACAATAGTCAATCACCTCATTTCCTGAAAACTGATGACTTGGACTCTTGCACGACATGCTATCGTCCTCATAGTCTTATGAGTTTTTAATGAGGAATCTTGGAATCTTTACTTGTGTCATGTGTCTGTGTAGTCAAATTTCTAAGTGTAATGACTCCTTTTGTCCTTGCATGCAACAAAAATCCCCTTTTTATCTCTCTTTGGGGGGGTTCTTTCTCATTCTTCACAGGGGGTTATTTCAATCACTCTATTTCTCGGGCTCTTCTACTCTTTACAACATCTCTTTTATAGCAAAGCTCTACCAAAATAAGGTTCCTCTAGAAACCAAATCTCTCTAACAAGCATTCAATGGTGCATTTGTGTGTTCAAGAGGGGGTTGAGGACTATTGGTAACACTCTCTTGATCTTGTCTATTTATGAATAGATTAGATCACGTTTTTCATTTGTTATTTTGTGGTGCAAGTTCTCCTCTTCAAGCAGGGATTGTTTTCACCACTTCCTATTTATCCATTTTGTTTATTATTTCCATCTATTTGGCTATTCATGGAGGTGGGAACACCAAAACAAGGGTTTAACTACTGCAAGCCCCAAAATAGCCCCAACATTTTTCCTCGCTAGTATTATGGTAGGTTATTGAACTGGAGCTTGGAGGAAGATTTTGAGCACACGATTCTTTGTAATATTAACTCCAATCCCCTTCTCTTGTGATTTTCCTGCATCTCTTTCTCTTTTTTGTTCTTCTATTTCATTAAGCAAACCTCAAGTTTGAGGACGTAAGTAGGACTTGTGTGTCTCTATTATGGGTTTCAACTCTTTGTCTACCTAGGATGCTACTACACCCCTTGGATTCCAGCATGTCGCATTGGCATCCTGATCCCACATTGTAGTCCTTTGGGAGAGAGCTTATCTCCTCTATGATAGAGACCTCTATGCTCTACTTTCCTAGATCTTGAATCAGTTTGACTAAATATATATTACTCTCAGTAAAGCTCTCTTTGCAATTTCTTTATTTAGCTACTTGAGACTAAGCTTGAGGTAGTTTAGGGCAGTTCACTCCCTCAGACTCTCTCAAGAATGAAGATAATCATGAGTAGTGAATCCCCCTTCTCTAAATTTTGGTGAAACCGATGTGAATGATGTCGAATAGTTTTTTGTAATGTTTTAATTCTTATGATAATTCTTTCTCTAAAGAATATTTTGATATTTTGGATGATTCTCTAGATGATTTCTTAGAAGCATCCTCCTCTATCTATAGATCTACTGAACAAATTTCTTCATCTCAAATGTTTACTTCTTCTTCACAAGTTGAGGATTCAATGAATGTCATAGTAGTTTCTACAGCTTCTCCAAATCCTAAGAGACCCATTTTCTACTTGAATCTAGCTATTCCTTATCCTAAAATGATTCATTCTATTTGTCTGATCTTGTATCATAATGATTCACTAGATTTATATTTGAGGTTTGTGAAAGCTACTTAATCTAATTCTTCTAATGTTGTTGGGCACACATATAATACAAGGAGAAATAAGTAGGATTTGGATAAACAACCTTTTGTTCTTATACCTCAATGTAACCAAGTTCCTACTTCTTTACCACCTTCTCAACCAAGTCTTCCTTCAACACCTAAACCTGCGATCAAAGAACCTAGAGACTATGATCTTGTTGACAAAATGTGTTACTTCAACTAAGATCTCTCTTTTGGATTTGCTTCAAACTGCTTTGGTTTACCAATGTATGTTTTCAAAAGCCTTTCAAAAGATCCTCTTGCCTTCCTTTGCTAGGATTATGGATTTTAATGCATTGATGGCTCATATTCATGAGGATTCATTGAATATCATGTTCTATCCATAAGAATATCCACCTTCAAATGTACATAAACAAGTGAACCCTTTAATGATCATAGTTAATGTTAATACTATCGATATTAGACGTACCCTCATTGACACCGATTCAGCCCTCAATGTTTGTGGTATAGATCTACTACCTAAGATTAAAATTGATTCTTCTTTAGCTACTTCTTACCTATACATTCATGGACTTGATAAGGTTGGTCAACAAGCCCTAGGCATGATAATCATGCCCTTGCAATTGGGCCTCATTACCTTACCCACCTTGGTTTATGTGATGTTTGGCCCCTTACCTTACAATATTATCATGGGGAGACCCTGGATTCATGCTTTGGGCATTGTGAATTATACTTTACATCGTTCTCTGAAGTTTTTGGCAAATAATCAAGTGGTCACAATCAAGGTTGACCCTAAAGTTGTTCACCTTTGTGAATTGGAAGTTGTTGGTCAAGCTTTAGTATTTTCTACTCTTAAGAATTGTATTTCGTCAGTTACCTTTGATGTGATAACATAGTCCTCAGTGGTAGAATTTTTAAATATTATCCTCGAAGTGATTATCCCTAAGGAGGAACAACCTAAAGTATAAAATCCTAAGTCTTCCCCTTCTAGTTCTAATTTTGAATCAAATGCATGGCTTGGTGATGATTAGGGATCCTTGGACTTCTCTAAATTCTTCATTGGAGAATACAAACTGAATCTTGTTCATCTTTAAATTTTGATAACCTCAAACACCTCTATTAAGGAAATTGATCAAACTCCCATTGAGAAGAAAAGTTATGATCCTATATAGAAAACTAGTCATTTCCCTATCGAGGATAATCCTACTCCCACTAAGGAGGTTAATGTTTGTGAATCAGATAAGGAAGATGGTTGTGGCCTTGTAGATGCATTTGACATTCATTGGTGGAATGATGCTCTCTACATAGAACCACCATCTTTTGAAGCTTTCCAAATACACTATGGTCCTATATATAGGGTTGTTTCTAATATGGTTATGGGCATAAAGGCCTTGGATGTATTGAGAAAGGAATTCAAATCCCTATTCAACCTAAGCCTTGTAAACGGGGCATAGGACTAGGGTGTTATGTTGTAAAATCTAATAAAACACCTTGGTGGAGTGTTAATATGATTTCAGTTGAACCTCTTAATTTGGTCCATCCTAAATTGATAGAGGATGGGGCAGAGGCTGAAGAAATCCTCTTAGATGTTTTCTCCTTTGAGGAAGAACTAGAAGAATTCTTAGGTTCCTACTCCCACTTTCCCTCTTTTCACCATGAACATCGATTCCCTTATTGCCTAATTAAACATGCATAGTTTGGTGAAAAAAAATTAATATGGATGAGGAGGCCCCTCTATCAAATATAGATGATGGTTTCCTCATACTGCATCCTAACGATCATAGTCCCCTCCTCCAAGGGGATACTGCTGAAGTTTTCATTGATCCTAGGTCTTTTGAAAAGGAGATTAAAATTGGGAAATACATCTCTTCAAAAGAATCTAAAGAACATTATTTTTTGCTACATTCTCATACTGATATCTTCACTTGGTCCTACGAGGATGTGTATGGTATTGATGAGTCAGTAGTGATTCACAATATCATCCTATGTCCTGATGCTAAGATGGTTAAGCAAAAAATCAAAAAGATTAATCCCAAAGTTGTGTTGTTGGTTAGTACTATGATAGAGAACCTATTAAAAGAAGGCTTTATCTATCCTATTGACTACTCACCTTGGATCTCAAATATCATCATTGTCAGTAAACCCGATGGTCGTATTTTTATTTGCATTGAATTTTATGATCTTAATAATTCTTCTCTTAAAGATAATTTTCCATTACTTAATATTGATATAATTGTAGACTCAACTACAGGTCAAGGCTTGTTATCTTTCATGAATTTCTTCTCAAGGTATAACTTGATCTGTATCAATTCGAACGATCAATATAAGACAACCTTCACTACCTCGTGGGGGACCTTTTGTTATGTGATCATACATTGTTTGTGTTAAAGAATGCGGGTGCAATGTACCAACAGGTGATGACCCTAATTCTTCATGAATTAATTCATAAGTTTCTAGAAGATTACGTTGATGATATCTTGGAAAAAATTATAACTCATCAAGATCACATAAACTACCTTTGTATTATCTTTGAAAGACTCCAACTTTACAAAATGAGGTTGAATCCTCTTAAGCGTGTCTTTAGGATTGATGTGGGAATTTTGTTAGGATTTATAGTCTCTCATCATGGAATCAAAGTTGACACGAGTAAAATTGATGCAATTATTAACATGCCTCCACCAAGAAACATATCTCAGTTGCAAAGTTTACAAGGGAATATTTAGGAAATTCGTAGATTCATATCCCAGTTGGTTGATTGTACCCTACCTTTTTCTTATCTTTTGAAAAAGGATGTTCTCTTTATATGGGATGAGGATTGCTAGAAGGCTTTTGAGTCAATCAAGATTTATCTAGAAATCCCTCCTATTTTAATGTCATCTATGTAGGATAGACCCTTTTCTCTTTACATTACTGCATCCCCGTAGGCTTTAGCAAATTTTTTGGTCTAGTACGATGATGATAGCAAGGAAAGAGCGGTCTACTACATTAGTTGTGTCCTTGTTGATTATGAAACTCGTTATTCCGCCATGGAGAAATATTGTCTTTCTCTCATCTTCTTAATGCAAAATATGAGGCATTACCTTCTTCATGTCGAGACCCATGTCATTGTGAAAAGTGGTCTTCTAAATCATTTATTTACTAGGACTAATCTAGATAAAAGGTTAGCAAAGTGGGTGATGTTATTTTCTCAGTTTGATATAAATTTTGTGACTTAGAAGTCAGTAAAAGGTCAAGTAGTTGTTGATCAATTAGAAGATGCTCCCTCATTTCGCTCCTTCCCTAGTCTGGAATTATTTCTTGATGAAGATCTCTTTATGGTTAACTTTGATTTGATATGGGAGATTTACTTTTATGGATCGATATGTCAAAATGGCTCTAGGGTAGGTGTAATATTGATCTAGCCTAAAGCTAATTTAGTCCCTCTCTCCTTTCAATTAGAATTCCCTTGTACTAACAACATCACTGAGTACAAATCCCTTATTATCGGTTTGTGTATTGTGATTTCTTACAAGATAAGACACCTTTGTATACATGGTAATTCTAAGGTTGTTGTAAACCGGATCACGAGGACATACCAAGATAAGTAGAGTAATTTTTCTTAGTATTGAGACATTTCTCTATCTTTTCTTGATCGTTTCTCTTCTTTCACAATAGATAGTGTCCCTAGTAGAAAAAATCAACATGTGGATGTCATGGCAAGTACTGCTTCTTTGGTTCCCCTGAATAAGGATGAAAAGGAGTACCACTTTGTCATCCACATCCTTCACTTTCCTACTATTTTTTATCAGATTGAATCCAGTGCCTTTACATGTGCTCATGTAAGCTCGAGAGAATGGTACTTTGGCATCTACAACTATCTGAAGACTGAAAATTTCCCTCACGATGTGACGAAGAATGATCGTACTCGGATACAAAAGCTTGTAGTTCGCTATGTTGTCTTTTCAAATTTTCTTTATCGAAAGTTTTATAATGGTTTACTTCTTCAATGTCTCACTAAAGAAAAAGTACCCCTTTCCCTTCAAGAAGCCCATTTGGGTTCTAAAGGTGGATATTTTGGTGATAAGTCCCTGGTGTGAAAATTGATTCACATGGGATGCTTATAGAAAATAATGGAATAAGATTCCTTTAATTTTTGCAAGAAGTGTCCATAATTTCAATAACACAATCATCTTATTCATGCTCCCACTCAGGAGCTCCAAAACCATACCTCCCCTTGGCCATCCACAAAATGGGGGTTGGATATTATCAAAAAAATATCACCTCCTTCTTCTAAAGGAGATGTCTTCATCATTATTTCTACGAATTACTTCATGAAGTGGGTTGAAGCTATCGTGATTTGATCCACAAATACTAAAGCTATCTGTAGAATTCTTTTAAATAACATTATTGCTCACTTTGGATTTCCTTCCACCTTATTTTTTCGATAATGGTATTTCATTTAAGAACAAAGAAGTGAAGCAATTTTTGGAGAAATGTCATATTCAACATAGATTTTCTACACCGTATTATCCTCAATCTAATGGACAAGAAAAAGTGTCTAATAAGACTCTTGAGCTCATTCTAGGTAAAACAGTGAATAAACATGTTAAGGATTGGCACATTTAATTGGCATACACTTTGTGGGCCTATCACACGAGTGTTCACATGGTGACAATAATGATTCCTTATAACCTTGTGTATGGTGTTGAAGCTATCATGCCTTTGGAGTTGGAACTTTGTCTTTTTGGGTTTCCCTTAAAGGGTTAATTGATGATGAAACTTATTGATCTAATCGTTTGAATCAACTTGAGACACTTGATCAACATCGATTGTAGGCTCTACACCACCATAAATCTTATCTATGATCCTTATTTAGACAATATAATCAAGGTACATTCTTCGGTAGGACTTTCAAGGTAGGTGAACTAGTTTTCTATGAAAATCATAGGAATGTAAATGCAACACCTAATTAAAGAGGTAAGTTAACCCCTAATTGGTTAGGCCCTTACATTTTCATCTTTGTATATCATTCTAGTGCTTATGGATTATCATCTATGGATGGGATGCCTCTAAAAGAACTTGTTAATGCAATACACCTTTGCCTATACTACGCATAATGTATATGTGTCATATATGTAGTGCTCATCCTTAATGGATTGCAACAGGACATGTGTTGCCATTTCTTCATGATCACATCTTTTCAAAAATTATGTTATGAGGACACCATGTATCCTCGTATATGTATGTGTGACTATGCTAAGTATCCATGCATTCCATTACAACTTTTAGTTAGAAAGTTCAATCATCAATGTATTTAATTAACATACATCCATGTGTGTTTATTAAATCATGATAGCATCTAATCTAAACATACATCCATAATCATACATGAAATTAAAAATAATACATATAAAGTAAAGAACACCATGATATTGGAACCAAAATCTCATATATATATCAATGTCATGTACATGTATCGTGCCAATGTCATAAAAAATTAAGTGGCTATTATATATGTGTACCAAATGTCTATACATCAAAAATGATATACAAAATGGGCTCTTTACACCACAAGCATGTAGCTCCCTAAGCCATCTAGATCTAGTGGTTGTTGATGCTATGGCTAGACAATCAAGATGGAGTGAGACTTGTGCAATTGGGAGACGGATAGTGTTGCATGTAGCCCTTTGATCTCTCCCTAAAGGGAGGCTATCTATAGCTTGGATTTCCTTAGTGCATCCTATATTTGCTAGTCTCCTACTAGCATCATAGTTGGAACCTACCTCACAAGGTCACCGAGTTGGCTCTGAAGAGTGTCATGTGCCTACTCAACACTATCTACTCTAGTCACGGCTGCATCTCACTTGGATAAGGTGACCCATAGCTCTATTGAGACTTGATCTCTCTGTCTCCTGATAGTGGTAGCATTGATAATTCATTGTACAATCTCCACCTATGCCTCCTCGAAGATCATCCTTAGAAGCATGACCAAATCAAAGAGGTGGGCATGTCACCCCACTGAAACAGTCTAGTAGGCATCTAGGATGAACCAATGGATTGGTACGGAAGGGGCCACCTCTGATATGTACAAGTCAATAAGACCAGTCCATCCCTGTGTGTCCACTATAACCATAGAGAGAATGGACCCATCAGTACCTTATGATACGTACATATCCATAAATCAAAATGTAAAACATATATATAGGAGACGAAAAATGAAAGTACTAAAATGAAATGACATAATCTAACTATTATACCTAGGTCCACTAGCTACTAGTGTGGGTCAGGAGGTGGAGCAATGTTTGGACCCACACTGTCTACATTTGGTGGTGCTCCCTGTTAGGTGTCAAAAATGCAGGTTTGAACCACAAGAGGTTTCCAGGCTCTTGACACGTTTTTGGCTAACATACATGACCAATTAATGTAATTGAACCTTCTACTCTTTAGGCTCTACTAAACCTAGGCTGGTGTACCTATGTAAATGAGGCAGATTTAAGCTATGTGTTTCGTATTTAAGCAATCTATCCACAATGGCAATTGGGGGTGGAAAGATGAAATCCTAATTTGGTATAAATTGTATAAGCAATATCAAGGTGAAGTTTATGAATATGTTTAGTTAACAAATGTAAGGTTTTGAAATAAATTTGATAAAACTAAATGATGAAATGGGAAAGATCAGTGCCTTGTTGGGTAAATGGAGTCAATGGAGTATTATAATGGATAACTAATATCGACTACAATTCTGGTTGTTTGACACTTGTAAATATTTATAACTTGTATAAATGTGCAAATAGGTAACTTGTAGACTCTTCTTATGCATCCCAATGATATCTTTCCAAGTTAAAGAATTTATTCCTTCCTTGAAAGAGCCAGTCAAATAAATCACACAAGAACAACAAATGTGTTTTGACAAATTAAATATGTCCTTGATATATTAATTTGAACAATAGGAAAAGACCATTATGGAGACATCATGATAGTTGTATCAACTACAAAGCTCTTCTTATTAATCCCTATGTTAGTTTCAGGTTACTGTAATCAATTTAAAGGGGTTTAATTCTTTAAAAGAAACCAATCAATTGACCACACAAGAGCAGCAAATGTGTCTGGATGAAACTAAAATATCAACTTGGATACATCGATTCAAATAACAAAGAAATAACACTATGGAGATAGTCCAATAGTTGTTTAATTTCAACAAACAACAGAATCCAATATTGAGGACCACATAAATTAATATTTTCCATCTATTTCTCCAACATTTTTTGCATGCATCATGATCTCCACTATATAATATAGATGATAAAAAAATTACAAGTATCTTTTGTATATCTTCTACCCTGCTTTATGTTTATGAGGGTACTCCAACTAAAATACTCAGACAAAATATCTCTCAACTGCTATACTTTGACGGAGATTCACACCTCATTTTGAAGCTTACATTCTTATTTTGTGCACGTGAACGAACAACTTCCAGTGTATTGTACAGAATAATTGACCACTGCAAACCTTTGATGAAGAAGTTTAGCAAGAAAATCAAAAACCATCCTCACTGAATACCATCGAGCCCCATTTTCTTTGCGCCTCAATTGTATAATGAATGCCTCCAAATAATTAATATATGTGTGTCCATAGCAAGAGTCTCTTCCCGTTTTTTTTTCCCTTTTGGTCTTTGACGGAGTTCGGCCTGTCATACTTGAGATATAATGCCTTCGATGATGGAAATGTTCAATGGTCTCTAGAATGTGAAGAGCCCTGTTGTAGGAGGGACTATTTCCTTGAGGAGGAATGTAGGGACTATACCATAGTCCAAAGTGATCGTCCTACAATTTAAGCCTAAAATATTACAATCTTCAAGCCATAAAAACTGCCAAGCTTTAGACCCAAAAGATCGTGGGTCAAAACTCACAATGTGATCTCTGATCTTTCACACGTTTTTTGACAACCTTCTTGTCTAACACGGGTCGAGGCATTTCACTGGATCTATGCACATTATTATGGTAAAAGCCTATTTTCATATTGTTTCATACCGGCATGGTTTATCTTCCACTAAGGATCTAGAATGCATCTCCTGTTACAATGGCGCCCTTATTAGACATGTTTCTATAAAGCGCAACTGCCTCCATGCTTGAATCACGTAACTTCTTTCACATGTTTTCTTTTTAAAGAGTAGTCCTCCATTGCTCGAACAGAATTTTACATGTTGTTCCTAATGACTCTTATCATAGAGTGACCAATCCTTCTCATTTAGGGATTTCTGAAAGATATTGCTCTGAGAAATTATCAACCTTCCTTTTCTCCATGTCTTGGGCTATAGAATTATTTTCAGTGCTTCTATTATTGATCTTATCGTCTTTTTCATTTATAGTAATTATATCTTCAACCGGTGACTTGTTAATTAAGCTTTGATCTATTCATCTACAACCTTTAATTACCCCAGCAAGAATCACATCACAACTTGAATAATGGCCTTGATCAGTACTGTTGATCTACCAGAGTTGAATTTGCCCACTATGACCAACAGAATAATTTATCCAGCTGGGCAATTGCAATCCACAAGAAGTGAGATTTCTTGCATCCATGGGGTAGCTTTATGATTAGCATTGATCACATCCAACAGGAAGCATCGTTCTTCATCTGAAAGCCCTTTGACCTTTAGACCTAGACTCTTCACATTTCCCACAACTATTATCAATTGTTGCTTAAATAGTCATTTGCTATTTCATTCAAGTGGAGTCATTTTCATTATTTTCTGTCATTCCAGACAATTCATGTTCTAGAAAGTAATGGTTTCAAGGATAGATTTCCACCTTTTCTTATTTGTATTTTGCAAGTTACCTTTTATATCAACATTTGCCTTAGTTGGGATGGTAGTGTGATGTATCATGAAGAACCTTGGCAATATCCTGCTTAAATGTCTCAGAGTAGCATGTCCCGAAACTCCTTGGATTGTGAGAATATTTCATATGTGTACATTTATAATAGATGATGTGATTCAAGAGACTTTGCAGTGATAATGTAAGAAGGTCTGCTCAGTATTGTTGGTGCTAATTCAAACACTTTGTCAAAACACTTCTTAAAGCTCTTTTCTCCAAGATTATTCTGATCACAACCCTGATTAGTCACGTTTCATGATAGTTTATCTCTGAGCTGAAGTGAATAGTGATAAAAGTTTGCTTTTTGAGTTTTGCAATATGACAAAAAAGATTAAGTAGCCTCCAAAATGATTTTTGAAAACTAATCAAATGATTTCGAAAAGCCACGAAAAATGCACCAGTATGTTGACCTATGATAGGGGAGCATGTTTATCAAATGGATTGGCATGAAGGCTTTGGGTTCAAAATTTGTTAACAATCAAAGTTGCTTATTCAGCCATTTTGGCAACTGTTTAAACTGAATTGAAACTTGACAATTTGTCTTTTTTGGAAACATATCAAATCAGATTCTTGGAAGCTGCCACCCTGGGGATCGGTTCATTTAGCTCACATGAACATGTAGGAAAATGGGGTTTTCTTCAATCTTAATCCTTTACAAGATATTAAACTCCAAAGCTGACCTTTTGTAGCATTCTGGCAGTGCAGTCTTCAAACTAAGTAGAACCCATTTGGATTCGATTTTGGAAAAATACCAAATGATGTTCTGAAGCTTTGAAAATTGCAATGGTTCACATTGAGATGGGGAGAATTCAGGGCACCAATTGGTTTTACATGATATCTTTTTCAATTGCTTAATATTGTTTTCCAAAGTTGGTCACTTTAACCGATTTAACACTATGTAAACAACAAATCTTCCCAAAACCCTTCAACTTGCCTTTTTGAAATCTTGTCAAAACTAATCGTATGAATTTGAAAATTGCCATGCACACTCCCATATGTTAGATAAACACATCTGCAAAGTGATTTTGTGTGAAATTGAATGGGTTTCAACTTATGATTTTTCAAAGTAAGCTCCTAAAGTGGATTTTACAACTTTGTTTAAGAGTGTTGCATCAAATTTTTTTAACATAGCACCTTCAAATTTTGGCAAAATTTGAAGGTTCCAACACTCCCAATGCTGCTAAAGCCACCACAAGGTCGATGATTGGATCTAGTGCCACAATTGAGACTCGGATTGTGAGTGGAGGAGAAGACATCCTCCACCCCTACCTCAACCTCTCATTTACTTCCTCAGCCTCCTTCTCGCCCTCTTGATGTTGCTGCTCACCACCTTGGTCTACCCGCCTTCACCTCTTCCCCAGTGGTGTGTCACCTTGAAGGTTGGGATCCCCCTTGGGGGAATTCATCGCAAAGATAGGTCCAAGGAAATGTGCTTGCCATCAAACCTGGTAGCCTCTTGCCACCCCTACATCATCAACCAACTGTATCTCCGGTAGGTCCTAGTCATTAGCATCATTGTCAAAAAATATGACATCGATGATGGTGGGACGCCAATGATCACATGACCACATGGCACTCCTCATGAGGTCTGTTCATAAGATGAGACCATGAGGGGGATGGTTTGTATGTGGCAGTGCTACTATATAACTCTACTCCAGTAATATGGCATAATGACAAAATCAGTGTGACCAAGGAGAAAATAGTTGCATTGCAGGTTCCTGAGGAACCTGCCATCATCCACCCATCAAAATAATTGATGGGACCACCACCTGACTTGGTCATACTACAGGGTGTCAAACTATAGCCACTAGAACTATAGGCCTTCATGCCTTTACTATCTGATAAGCTCATACCAATGAGCCATGGGAATTGAATAATCCTACACCTAGGGATATCCATTTGGTCATGTACATGTAATATGGGTAAAGGCCCACACCTGCAGCAGGGTGTATTTGGTCAGGCTCTAGAACTCATAGTTCACGTACCTGCCCAACTTGTAGTACAAGTGTGCAAGCATGTTGCACCCCCATGCATACATTCTCTGGAGCTCCTCCATCTCTTGAATAGTATGCATGAGGTTTCCGTGCAATTGAGAGCCTCGTGCATCTATCATGATCCAACCGGCCATGATGATAACTAGAACCCATCATAACAATGGCACTACAAAACTACCCTGCTCGAACCAACATGTGTAGATATGGTCAATCTTGTCGTTGTCATCAATGTGACTTGATCAGTACTATACCCCCTCTGCTCACTCAAGAGAATAACTTGTATCATCAATAATGACTCTCTACCCATGGATGGGAAGGTCATGAATGTGGTAGAAATCCTCTAGTGTGATGGTCATCTCACCCGTTGGGAGGTGGAAAGTCGAGGTGGTAGATTCCCACAGCTCCATAAGCACCATCAACATCCGGTCATGGTAGAGCATCTCTGGCATCTAATAAATATTTCAAAGACTGACCCACCATAGAAGCATCTCCTCTCTACCATACAAGAGTTGGTATTGATTTTGAACAAAGCATAGCGACCTCCCACTGGGATGCTCCCTCATCTTTGAGTAATCCTGCACAAATAAAAAGAACCTAAGTCAAAACATCTGATGTGCAAAAAATTCTACAAAAATCTACTCAGTGGAGCCTCTGAGATGAAATCGCACTATGCAAAAATTTGTGTGTCATGAATGCATCTGAGGCCCACCATTAGAGTTTTCAAGATGCCAGAGTGTGTGAGGATCCCTAGTGCACGAGGAGGGTGTAGACACAAAAAAGGGGTGCCTACGCTTTGACGTTTCTAAAAACCTAGTTAAGATCTTGGAAAATGCAGTAACATGAGGTTTGAGGACTCACCTAGTCAACCTTGATGCCCTCATGCACATCCTCTCACAACTGGTCTAGCATAGGCTCTAGATAGTCTCATCTGTGTAGCATTTTGCTGACTTTTCTCTAATAAAATTCAACAAAAATCCCATAGTGAATAATGAAAATGACTTTTCTCAGGGCCCACTCAGGTATATATAGGCCCCCTAGGGCCCATATTTCCCAATGATCATGGTCCCTCCATTTATCCTAATTTTCCCCCACTAGAATAGGGGAAAAATCAAGAGGGAGCATACAGTCACTTCTTTACCAAAAATTTCTTTCGAACCACCAAAAAAATTCTTGATCATTCTTCTTCTCTTGGTAGCTTATTTTGTTTTTTGAGCTAGATCAAAATATGGAGTTTTGTAGAATCTAATTTTGTGCAATTTTTCATGACAAATGCTTATTTTTTCACCAAGTTTGATCGTTGGGGGCATCTTCAGCACTTACCGGCTTGACCTCTGTGGCCTCTACTATATCCTTTTTGGCACGCAAATTAATAAAAGTTTCAAGTTTTGTGATGTCCTTCTCTTTCTACTTTAGTGTGGCTGATTTTTCCAAAAATCTAGTCCACTAAAGTGGGGGATAGATGTAATGCCGCAAAATTGCACCTTAGGGGAAAATTTCACATTTTAACACTTTGCCTTGCATTTATTGTTGTAATGTTGTAAAAATACACCTAGGGGCAATTCCACATTTTATCACTTTGCCTAGCATTTATGACGCCTAAATGCATTAATGGCAAAAATCCCATGGGTCAAAATTTCACAATTCTAGCTCCATGTGGACTAGTGGTGAAGTAACAACAGCTTAATGATACATTTCTCAAAAATTGATGTTTTGGACACTTGTGCAACATGTGGATGTCTATGTGGCGTGCTAGCATCCTCGTGGCTTTCCAAGTTTGAAATGAGGAATTTTGAATCTTGACTCTTGACATGTGGCCTAGCAATTAGGTTTTCAGGTGTAAAGACTCTTTTCGCCCTTGCATGCAACAAACCCCCCATTTTCTCTCACTTTGGGGGTTCATTCATTTGATCAAGCTTCTCTCTTCAACTTGGCTCTTGAATCTCTTTCATTCTTGACAAGCAACACTTCTACAAGCGAAGCTCTACCAGACTGCTTAGTCCCTCCAACAACCAAAGCTCTCTAGAAAGCATTGAACAGTGTGTTTGTGTGTTCTAGAGGGCTGAAGCCCATTGGTAACACCCTCTCTAACTCTTTTCTATTTTCATCTCTTTTTCTTTTACTACTTGTTTGTGTGGGTGGTTCTAGTCCTGAAATGGGTTTTGCTTTCACCACTCCCTTTGTCCATTTCAGTTAAACTCTCTTTCTATCTAGTTGTCTACAGAGGTGGGAACACCAAAGTGGTGGCCTAAATGTTGCAAGCCCCTATACAGCCCCAACATTTCCCCTCATTCATTTTGTGTGTAGGTTGTGAAGCAGATCTTGGAGTGAATATTCGGACATCCAATTGTTAACAAGTTTTCTCCAAGTTCTCCCTGTAATTTTCTCACAATTTTTGTTCTTTATTTTATTGTCCTGGCCAGTAGATCTCTAATCCGAGCTAAGAATTGAAACTCTATTTCACTAGCCTGGGTTTCTGAGCTCTTTTTTTCTTAGGATGCCAGTGTGCCATTTTGATGACAATGTGCCACACTGGCATCCTAAATCTGCATTGTCGTCCTTTGGCCGGGAGATCCTTTGTCGGAAGAAGAAATCTAATAGTTTCACTCTCGCATAATCTAAAGTGGTTTTCTCTGATACTTAGCCCGTATATGTTTTCATTCAAATTTCTTCATTCAGTTTATGTTGAGGTGGATAAGGGTAGTTCATTCCCTGAGATTCTCTTGATAACAAAGAGACTCATGTGCAACGAATCCCTCTTATCTCACATTTTGGTGAGCCCGACATGAAACATGTTAGATCTATTTTTACAATGTTTCCATGTCTATGATAACACTTTATCTAAGTAATATTTTGACATGTTGGCTGATCCTATATATGATTTCTTAGAAGCATCCTCCCCTACCTTTAAATATTCTGAGAAAACCTCTTTGTAGTAGGCTGAAGAGTCAGTAAATGTTGTGGTGGTCTTTGTGGCTCCTCCAAGCCCTCAAAAACCCATCATTTACTTGACCCCAGCTAGCCCTTCTCCAAGGAAGGATCATTATGTCTGTGGAATTTCATATCGAGATGATTCATTAGATTTATATTTAAGGTTTGTAAAAGCTACAAACTCTGCTTCTTACAATGTTGTTGGGCACAACATATAATACAAGGAGAAAAAAATAAGATTTGGATCAACAAGCTTTTATTCCTACATCACAACATACTCAAGTTCCTACTTCTTTACCACATTCTCAACCAAGTCTTCCTTCAACACCTAAACTCATGACTAAAGCACCAAGTGATTATGATCTTATCAAGCAACTTCGTATTACTCTGGCTAAGATCTCACTTTGGGATTTTCTTCAAACCGCTCCATTTTATCAAAAAATTCTTCAAGAAGCCTTGCAAAAGATCCTCTTGCCTGCCTTCACTAGGCTAATGGATTTTAATGCATTGATTGATCATATTTGTGTGGATTCGTCAAATATTATATTATACATGCAAGAACTCTCGCCTCTAAATGTGTAGAAGCAAGGAAATCCTTTAATGATTATAGTTAATGTTAATACTATTGGTATTAGGTGTACCCTCGTTGACACCGGTTCAGCTCTCAAAATTTGTGGTATCAACCTACTACCCAATCTTAAATTTGATTCATCTTCTCTAGTTGTTTCTTCTTTGTACATTCGTGGGTTCGATAATGTTGGTTGCCAAGCTCTAGGCATGATAATATTGCCTTTACAACTAGGCCCCGTTACCTTACCTACTTTGGTTTATGTGATGCCTATCCCTTCACCTTATAATATTATTTTTGGGAGACCCTAGATTCTTGCTATGAGTGCCATAACTTCTACTTTGCATCGTTCTCTAAATTTTCTCGCAAATAATCAAATGGTCACAGTTAAAGCTGGCCCGAAATCCACTTAGATTTTTTTATTAGTGGCTTCCATTCGGGCTTCGGTTGTCTCCACTCTTAAGAATTGTATTTTATATTTAACCATGATGTTATGACGTGTTCCTTAGCAATACCCTTCATGGATGTTTTCCTTGAATTGAATGTTGTTAAAGATGAACCACCCCGACTACTTCTTTTGAATCGAATGCTTTCCTTGGTGATGATTGGGGATCTTTGGAATTATTTGAATTCTTTATTGGATAATACAAAGTATGTCCCACTCATCTAAAGGTTCTGAAAACCTTGAATGCCTCTAATGAAAAATCGGATGATTCTTCCATGGAGGAGGAGAACTATGATCTTGTTCATGAGACCAATCCTTCCCCCACTAAGGATAGTTCTGCTCCCAAAAAGGAGGTTAATGTTTGTAAATCGAGTAGAGGAGATAGTTGTTCTCTCGTAGATGTGTTTGATGTTCACTGGTGGAATGAAGCTCTCTATGTAGAACCACCACCTCCCGAGGTTTTGCAAACTTGCTATAGTTTTGAATATAGACTCACTTCTTAGTATGGCTATGGGTGAAAAGGACTTGGATGTATTGATAAGGGAATCCAATTCCCCATCCATTTCAAGCCTTGTAAGCATTATCTGGGTTTGGTATGCTCTATTCAACAATCTAAGAAAAAACCTTGGTGGAGTGTTAACCTGATTTTGGTTGAACCACTTAGTTTGGTCCATCCTGAACTAATAGAGGATGGGTTGCAGGATGAGAAAGTCTCTTTAGGTGTCTTCTCTTGAGATGAAGCACTTGAGAAATTCTTAGGTTCCTACTACCCTTTTCCTCCTTTCCACCATAAAAGATGATTCCCATATCTCTTGAATGAATGAGCTTAATTTGGAGAATTTGTCTTGAGTACTGATGAGGAAGGCCCTCTAGCTAATGTTTAGGATGACGTCTCGATTTTTCATCCTCGAGATTGTAGATCCCTCCTTAAGGGAGATACTACTAAAATTTGTATGGATTCTAAGTCTTCTAAAAATGTGATTAATATTGGGAAGTTCCTTTCTTCACAATAAGTAGAAGAACATTTAGATCTCTTACATTCTCACCTTGATATATTTGCTTGGACATGTGAGGACATGCCCAGTATAGATGAGTCCATATTGGTTCACAATATCGTCTTATGTCCTAATGCCAAGCCAGTTAAGTAGAAAATCTAAAAGATCAATCCCAAGGTTGCACTGTTGGTTAAGATCGAGAAAGAGAAGTTGCTAAAAGTAAGCTTTATCCGTCCAATTGACTATTCCCCTTGGATCTTGAATATTATCATTGTTAGAAAACTTGATGGTCGTATTTGTATATGCATTGACTTTCATGACCTTAATAAGGCTTCTCTTAAAGATGATTTTTTATTGCCTAATATAGATATTATTGTTGATTCGACTATAGGCCATGCCTTGTTATCTTTTATGGATGGTTTCTCAAGTTACAACCAGATCAATATTAATTCAGAGGATCATTACAAGATAGACTTCACTACCTATTGGGGTACTTTATATTATGTGGTCATGCCCTTTGGGCTAAATAATGTGGGAGCTACCCATCAGTGGGCTATGACCCTAATATTTCATTTCATTCATAATATTTTAGAAGATTATGTTTATAATATCTTGGTGAAGTATATAACCCGTCAATATCATTTAAATAAACTTCATCTATTTTTGAAAGGCTTCAAATCTATAAGATGAGACTTAATCCTTTTAAGTGTGTCTTCGGTGTAGACATGGGAAAACTTATGGGATTCATAGTCTCTCATTGTAAAATAAAATTCAACACAAATAAGATCGTTGCTATTGTTAACATGCCTCTACCCAAGAATATTACTGAGTTGCAAAGTTTACAAGGGAAGATTCAAGGAATTTGAAGATTCATATCTCAATTGGTTGATTTTACTCTTCTTTTCACTTGTTTGTTAAAGAAGGATGCTTACTTTATATGGGATGAAGAGTGTCAGAAATCCTTTGAGTCAATCAAATCCTATTTGTCCAATCCTCTCATACTAATGTCAGTTATACAAGATATACCTTTTTTGATTTACCTCGATGTGTCACCATATTGGCAACTTTTCTTGCTCAGTATGATGATGTCAAGAAAGAAAGAGTGGTCTACTACATTAGTTGTGTCCTAGTTGACTATGAAAGTTGTTACTCCTCCATGGAGAAGTAATGTCTTGCTCTCATCTTTGCTATGCAGAAGCTAAGGCACTACCTTCTTCATGTTGAAACACATGTCATTGTAAAAGGTGACCTTCTAAAGCATTTTTCTCCAGTATTGACCTTGCTAGGAGGTTAGAAAAATGGGTGATGTTGCATTCTGAGTTTGACATAAAGTTTGTTACTAAGAAGTTGATAAAGGGTCAAGTGGTTGTCGATCAATTGGAAAATGCTCCCTCATCTCGCTCGTTCTTAGGTTTGGATATGTTTCCCAATGAGAATATTCTTATAATCAATTATGACCTTGAATGGAAAAATTACTTTGATGGGTCAAGATGTCAGATTGGCTCCAGAGCAAGTGTGGTTCTAATATCACCCAAAGGTAAGCAAGTCCCTCTCTCCTTTTAATTTGAATTTCCTTGTACCAATAACATCACTAAGTACGAAGATCTCTTTGTTGGCTTGTGTGCCATGATTGCATTAAAAATAGGACATCTATGTATACTAGGTGATTCTAAGCTTATTGTGAACTAGATTATAGGAACCTATCAGGCTAAGAAAAGTAATTTGTCTCAATAGCGGGACCTTTCTTTGTCCTTTCTTAAGTGGTTCTCATCCTTCACAATAGACAATGTCCCTAGGATGGATAAATTGAGAATAGACATGCAAATGCCATGGCAAGTGCTACTTCTCTGGTAGCTTTAGATGAGGATACAAAATAATACCACTTCTTGCTTCAGGTCCTTTAGTCTCTTATTGTTTTTGATCAACCTGAATCTAATGCTCTTGTTTGTTCTCACATAGACTCGGGAGAATGGTTCTCTATTATTTACAACTACCTAACGACTGGAAACTTTCTTGATGATGTGATAAAAAATTATTGCACTCATATAAGAAAAAAATTTAGTCTATTATGTTGTCTTGTTTGACATGTTCTCTATCAAAAATCCTATAATGACTTGCTCCTTTGATGTCTCACTAAAGTGGAAATACTACTTTCCTTTAAAGAAGATCATACGGGTTCTAGGGGTGGACACTTTGGTGGTAATTCCTTTGTGAGGAAAGTGATACACATGGGGTAGTTTTGGCAAATGATGGAACAAGATTCATTTGATTTTTTTTAAAAGTGTCTGCAATGTCAGCAACATAGTCATCTCATTCATGCACCTATACAAGAGTTACAAAACTGGACCTCTCCTTGGCCATTTGCAAAATGGGGCTTGGATATTATTGGAAAAATATCACCTCCTTCTTCTAAAGGACATAATTTCATTATCACTGCTACAGATTACTTCACGAAGTGTGTCGAACCCATTCCAATTTGATACACGAACGTTGAAGCCATTTGTAGTTTTCTCTTAAACAACATTATTTCTCATTTTGGATAGCTTGCTACACTTGTTTTTGACAATGACATGCCATTCATGAAAAAGGAAGTAAAGAAACTCCTAGAGAAAATTCACATTCAACATATATTTTCTACACCATACTATCCTCAATCTAATGGTCAAGCAGAAGCATCTAATAAGACTCATGAGCTCATTCTTCACAAAATACTTAATAAACATAGTAAGGATTGGCACATGCAATTGATGTATTCTTTGTGGGCCTATCGCACAAGTGTTTGAATGACGATGAGAATGATGCCTTACAACATCATGTATGGTGCCAAAGCTATCATGCCTTTGGAGTTGGAAATTTTGTCTTTTCGAGTTTCCCTTAAAGGGTTAATCGATGACAAAACTTATTGAGCTAATCGTTTGCATCAGCTAGAGATGCTTGATGAGCACCGATTGTAGGCCCTCAATCATATTAAATCTTACCAACAATCATTATCAAGATAGTATAATCAAAGTGTGCTTCCTAGAACTTTTAGGGTAGGTGACCTTATTCTCTATTAGAAATCGGAGAAATGTAAACACGTTGGCTGATTAGAGGGGAAAATTTAGCCCTAACTAGTTATGCCCTTACATTGTTGTCTTCGTGTATGGTTTGGATTCTTATGGATTATCATCTATGGATGGGATGTCTCTAAAAGATCTCATTAATGTGATGCATCTTCGTCGATACTACGCATAGTGTCTAATGTGTCATGTGTGTGGTGTTTACTCTTTAAGGGTTACATCATTGCATATGTTGACATTATTCATTAACACATTATGATTTTTTTTTGTATTATGATGATTATCATGTGTGTGTGTGTGCCATACATACATTTATCCTACTATGTTGAGTATCCATGCATTGCATTATATATTTTAAGGTGGTTAGATCATTATTGTATTTAATTAACATACATCCATATATATTCATTAAATCATGATAGCATCTAATATAAACACAACATCTATAGCATCAACATAAATGAAAGTAAAGAAACATACACATCAAAATACACAATGCCATAATGTTAGAATCAATATCATATATATATATATATTTATCAAATGTCATGTACATGTATCGGGCCACTACTGTAAAAAAAATGAGTGGCTACTAAATATTTGTATCAATGTCTATACAAAAATGATCTACAAATATATTGCAACTACAAAACTGATGTACAAAATGGGAGCTCTCTATGACTAAGGCACGTGGCTTCCAGAACCCTTTGGCTCTAGTTGTGGTTGTGGCTTGGGAAGGGTTTGTACAATGGAGGTGGATTTAAAGTGGTGCAAGCATGATCCGGACCAGGCTATGCACGTCCCTCTAATATCTCCTTGAAGAGAGCATATATGCATCCTCGCCTACATCAACTCTTGCTGCAACTATTGGTCACTTTCTGGGATCATGGCTACCAATTGACTTGTGAGGTCATCGATATGGCTCTAAAGAGTATCACACACCTATTCGGCAGTATCAACCCTCATCACAGTCATGTCTCGCTCTATGAGCACTTTGTACAGCTCCCTTGATAGTTGATCACACTATCCCTACATGGTGGTAGCATCAATCATCCTTTGTACCACCGCTGCTCTCACCTCCTTGTATGCAATCCCGAGATACACCATCAGCTCAAAGAGGTGTACATGTCATCCCACTAAAGCTTATTGGTAGGCATCTAGAACTTTCCCTTGGATAGACACAGTAGGGGTCGCCTCTAATATACACTAGGTAAAGAACCCAGTCCATCCCTAAACATCCACTACAAACATAGAAATAGAAAATATATTAGTATCATGAGGTGTATAAAATAAAAGCATATACATGAGATAAAACTGAAATTATGAAATGAAAACAAAATAAATAACTATCATACCTGGGTCTCCTGGCTACCAGAATGGGTTAAGGGGTGGAGGTGCACTCAGTCTTGCACCATTGGTGTCAGGAGTCACCTTAGATGTTGGAGGGCTAGTGGGGCTGATGAAATAGGGGTAGCTAACAAAGGGGATGACATCCTCTACCGTATCTTGGATATCAATGACATCGCCCTATCCTACTCAACTTGCTCTTACTCATCATGTTGCTCCTCCTCGTTGCCACTACCTTTGCACCTCAACCTCAGCCTGGTTGGCTTTGGTGGCACATCCCCCTGTAGGCCAAGATCCCCTTGGGGGAATCCACTGAGAAAATTGGGGCAGGATGGTGTGTTTCCCACCTTGTCAGAAAGGATCAATCCACGATGTTATCTAATGTGGCCATCTACGGCATGTCAATGTCATTGACATCGTCGTCTGAAAGATCCACATCCAATAGGGTAGGGTACGGATGATCCTTGGGCCTCGCCATGCTCTACACAGCTTGAGTATATGTTGGCACAGGAGGGGGAATGTTCTAAACCCCTCTATGAAGTCACATGAACCGAATCCAGTAATATGGCATAATAATGTAGTTTATACAACCGACGATGAACTAGTTGCACTGTAGGTTTTGAAGGAACCTATGATCATCCACCCACCAAAATTATTGATAGGGTCACCATCTGATCTTTTCTAGTGTCAATGTATCAAACTAAAACTGCCAAAACTATAGGTCATCATGCCTCCACTATCTTGTCAGCTCGTACCATTGGGCCATCAGGACAACATAGTTCCACACTTGCAGATATCTCTTTGACCTCATGTACGTGATGTGATAAAATCCCCACAGTTGAAGAAGTGTGCATGCAGTAAGGCTATGATACTCATAATGAACGTATCGGCCAAGCTCCTAGTAGAGGTGTACCAACATGTTGTTCCCCCAAGATAAGATGATACATTATTCCATCATCGTCCTAATAGTATGGACGAGGCACCCATACAAGTGAGAGCCTTGTGCATCAATGGTGACCATAACAAACTTGATGCAATGTAATAAAGGGGTAGTGGTTTAGGCCCGACCAAAACATCGAGTATAGATGCGCTTGGTATTGTCCCCACTGTTTGTCCGGTCAGAGCAATATAAGACACCGCTTGATCGCTCCTATATCAAGCATGTATCATCAATCACCACCCATCAACCACGCATGGAGATCTTGAGGATGTGATAGATTTCCTCTAGCATGATGGTCATCTCTCCAATTGGTAACTAGAAGTTGGAGGTGGTAGCATCCCATCGCTCCATCAACACCATCAACATGTGATCGTGATAGATCATCTCTAGCATGGTGTATACATGCCAGATCCTGACCCACTGTAAGTGTGTGACCTCATCATCTGCGAGGTGGTCTC
The DNA here is from genome assembly GCA_007115665.2 of Sequoiadendron giganteum. Classification (NCBI taxonomy): domain Eukaryota; kingdom Viridiplantae; phylum Streptophyta; class Pinopsida; order Cupressales; family Cupressaceae; genus Sequoiadendron; species Sequoiadendron giganteum. Next base: position 168,453,239 of record CM021105.1, read on the forward strand.
TCTAATCTCGGAGGAAGTGTAGCACTTTCCCTTCAGTGTGCTCCCTGATCTTTGGGTAGTCCTAAAAAAGAAGAGGAAAATATGTATCAGTATACAACAAATTGCAAGAAATTCTAAGTAAAAAACACTTCAAGACATGTGCGCATTGTGTAGGCATCTTGATCAACCATTAATGTCATAAAGACGACATCACGCCCCTTGGATGCTAGTGTGTTCTCAAGACGCTAGTGCCTATCCTAGATGCCAACGCGTTTTGAAGATGTGTGCATACATCGAGGACACTTGCGCACCTAAAATTGGAAAAACTCAAAAAAAATATTTAAAACAAACTAACAAAGTGGTTTCGAGGCCTACCTAGTCAACCTCAAAGCCCTCTACAATATCTACATGTAGCTAGTCCAGCCTCGGATTTGCATAACCTCATTTACTTGACATTTTGATGAATTTTCTCTCACAAAATTTAACAAAATCCTCATGATGAATAGTGCAAATGACCCTTCTCAAGGCCCACCTAGGTATATATAGGCTCCCCGGGGCCCATTTTTCCAAGAGTTTGTAGCTCCCTAGTTTCTCCTAATTTTACCCCACCTAGCTAGGGGAAAACTGAGGAGGGGTCACCTCTTCACCATATTTTTCTTTTGAATCATTGTGTTTTTCTTGACCATTCTTCTCGTTGTTGTAGCTTCTTTTGATTTTTAAAACTAACTTTAATTTGAGTTTTGCAGAGAATAATTTTGTGTGATCTTTCATAGTCAGTCTTGCATTTCTTATTGAGCTTAGTTGCAAGGGGGAACCTTCGGTACTAACTAGCTCGACCTACGTGACCTTTGAGGCACTCTCTTTTGGCATGAAAATCTATAAAAACCTCAAAGTTTGGATAAAAAAATTCCTTCTCTACTTTATTGTGATTGATTTTTCCACATTGCACCTAGGGGCAATTCCACATTTTAGCACTTTTCCTAACATATATAACACCTAAACGCATTAATGGGAAAAATCCCATGGGTCATAATTTCACATATCTAGCTCCATGTGGACCAGTGGCAAAGCAATAACATCTTAATGAAACGTTTCCTGAAAATTGATGCTTTGGACACCTACACGATGTGTGAATTCTTGTGTGACGTGCTAGTTTCTTGGCAGTTTTCAGAGTTTCAAATGAGGAATCTTGAATCTTGACTCTTGACGAGTGTCCCAGTAGTTACGTTTTTGGGTGTAACGAATCTTTATTTCCCTTGCATGCAACAAAACCCCTCAGTTACTCTCAGTTTTGGGGTTCATTCATTCGATCAAGTTTATCTCTTCAACTTGGTTTTTGAGTCTCTTTCATTCTTGACAAGTAACAATTCTACAAGCAAAGATCTACCAAACTAAGATCCCTCCAATAGCCAAAGCTCTCTATCAAGCATTCAATGGTGTGTTTGTGTGTTCTAGAGAGGGTCGAGGCCCATTAGTAACACTCTCTCTCACTCTTTTTTATTTGAATCTCTTGTTCTTTTACTACTCGGTGGTGCGGCTTCTACTCCTAAAGCAGTTTTTTCTTTTACCACTCCCTTTGTCCATTTCAATTACACTCTCTTTCTATTTGGCTATTCATGGAGATGGGAACACCAAAGTGGGCATCTGATTGTGGCAGGCCCTTATACAATCCCAAAATTTTCCCCTCATTCATTTTGTGTGTAGAGTGTGAAGCGGAGCTTGGAGTGAAGATTCAGACATCCGATTGTTAGTAGGTTTTCTCCAAGTTCTCCCTGTACTTTTATCACAATTTTTGTTCTTTATTTTATCATTTTGACTGGTGGATCTCGGATCTTAGCTAAGAAGTGAAACTCTATTTCACCCACCTAGGTTCTTGAGCTCTATATTGCTCAGGACTCCAACGTACCATTTGGATGATAACAGGCAACATTGGAATACTAAATTCGTGTTGCCATCCTTTGGCCAAGAGCTGCTCAGTCAGAAGAAGAAATCTAGAAGTTTCACTCTCTCAGAATTTGAATTAGTTTTCTTTGATAATTAGCTCATATATGTTTTATTTGCAATTTCTTCATTCAATTTATGTTGAGGAGGATAAGGGCAGTTCATTCCCTAGGATTCTCTTGAGAATGAAGAGACTCGTCTACAACGAATCCCTCTTATCTCACAATTGCACCTAAGTACATTTATGACAAGAGCCTCACAAGTCAATATTTCATGATTCTAACTCCACGAGGTCCAATGACGAAGCGATAATAGTTTTCCATCTTATTTTTTGAAAATTGATGAGTTGGATGCCTGCACGACACATGAATGTTTGTGTGGTGTGCTAGCATCCCCGCAGTCTTATGAGTTTAAAATAAAGAATCTTGGAATCTTGACTTGTGACACATGTCCTTGTAGTTATATTTGTGAGTGTAACAACTCCTTCCACCCTTGCATACAACAAAACTCCCCTTTTTCTCACTTTGGGGGGTTCTTTCTCATTCTTCATGGAGGGTTCTTTCAATCTCACTCTATTTCTCAACCTCTTCTACTCTTTGCAACATCTCTTTTACAGTGAAGATTTTTCGGAATGAGGTTCCTTTAACAACCAAAGCTCTCTAGTAACTAGTCAATGGTGCATCCATGTGTTCAAGAGGGGTTTGAGGACTATTTGTGACACTCTCTTATTGTTGTCTATTTGTGAATAGATTAGATTACTTTATCCATTTTCTATTTGGTGGTGTGATTTCTCCTCTATTTTGTTTATTGTCTCTACCTATCTAGCTATCTATGGAGGTGGGAACACCAAAATGGTGGTTTGACTAGGGAAATCCCCAAAATATCTCCAACATTTTTCCTCGTTCATATTGTGTGTGGGTTATCGAAGTGGAGCTTGGAGGAAGATTTAGAGCATGCAGTGGTTTGTAAGATTAACTCATATCCCCTTCTCTTGTGCTTTTCCTGCATCTCTTTCTCTTTTTATTTGTCTATTTCGTTAATTAGACCTTAGGTTTCAGGACATAAGTAGGACTTCGGTGTCTATGTTCTAGGTTGTGACTCTCTATTTTCCTATGATGCTAACATGTCCCTTGGAATCCAATTGTAACACCCCTCCGTTTTGCTTTCTAGATTGGATAGCATGTCCTTGTTTTGCTTTGATTTGTGTTTTTGGATATTCAGATACTATATTTTGTGGGTGTTATTTGATCGCTATTTATAGAGCGACGAACTATTTTGTGTGATGTGAATTGCTTTATCTGATGCTTTAGTTTACATGCTTTAATTGGTGTAATGATGTTAGCAGATAGAACATGTGATTGCATATGAGATTATTTGAAGTATTATGGAAGAGTCGATTGTTATGATTGTATTGGTGAAGGGGACGAGTTTGCATCGCTCGCTTTCAAGCGCCTTACGATTTTGTGATTTTCTCTTCACGTTGTGTATTTTATGCTATTTATATTATATGATGTTGGTTACTATGTTTTCAGGTTTGCAGGTATATGACATCGACTCCACCTGGTTTCACAGGTTTGAGCATGTCGATCCAATGGTTAAGTTGAACGGGAGATAGTAGCTAGGTAACTTGTATCAAGTCTACACCCTAGCCATAGAGTGTCGTCAATCGTGTGTGTTGAGTCATTGATTGCCTTGCTTTAATCTTAGTTAATTCTAAAGGGATTCTTGATTTGGAAATAAATGTTTAGAATTATTGCATTAAATTATGTTGATAGTTATTTAATTAAAATTATACATTGTTGATAGAAGTTATTCTTTAAATTAATTAATTAAATTAAATTTATTTAATTAATTAAATTTAATCCATGGGGTTGAATTTTAATATTAAATAATTTAATTAATTAATTAAATGTGATGTTAAGAAAATTAAATGAAAGAAAAGAATTTAATTCATTTTGGAATTTAATTTCAATTAAGTGGGAATTAAATTAGAATTTTGAATTAAATTTGTATTTGGAAATAGTAACTTAAGTAGAAATTAATTTTGGTTGTTAGAAGATATTTTAATTTTGCCACCATGTTGGAGTTGAATTAATTAGAAAGAGTTTGTTGAAAATTCATTCACGGGAGAGAATTTTGGAAAATGGAAAAGAAAGAGGAAAGTTTATTCACATGAGGGTGAGAATATTTTAGAAAGAGAAAGATATTTTTGGAAAAGGAGATTTTTTTGAAAAATACACAGGGGTTTTGGTTTTGGGGAAATTCTTGGCTGTAGAATTGGATTATTGTTGTTCAAGTAAATTTTGTTGTGTTTGTTGGTTACTTTCTTGGTTGGAATCTTTGGAATTGCTAAATAGAAGTTGTGGAAGCTTTGGAAGCTTTGGAGGAGGCTTTGTATCAAATTTTCTATTACCTAAAACTTCTTGACTCGGGTTTTCTTCTGTGAAATTTTACTGTTCTTTATTTACATTTAGAATTGTAGTGATTAAAGATTTGTTTGTTAAATCTATTTAGGAAAAGAATTTGTTATTAGAAGAAAGAAAATAAATAAATAAATTTAAAAAGTTTTTGTTGTTCCCATGAAATTTCTTCAGGGAAATTATGAAACCTCTGCTGAATTTAGTTTATTTGAGAAAATTGTTAGTTTCGTTATTAAATCAAACTTATGGGTAAAACAACACATTTAGATTTGTTTTAGAAGATTTAAATTCACTGTAGAAATGAATTTATTTCTAAAACCTCTGTAGAAATTGCGATGGAAAAATCTAGAGGATTTGAAAGCTTCTGGATGTAATCTAGATCCCTCTTAGTTTTAAACCTCTGTGAATTATGGATTGTTCTCTAAAAAATTGCATAATTTCACTTGTAGATAAATGTTTTCACAAAATTTCCCCAATTTATTTATTATGGTAAATCCATTTATATATATATATATATAAACTCATATGTATATATATAATATACACAAATTATATATATACATATGAGTTTATATATATATATATATGTGTGTGTGTGTGTGTGTGTGTGTGTGTGTGTGTGTGTGTTATATACTGTGAATTTTGGATTGTTCTCTAAAAAATTGCATAATTTCACTTGTAGATAAATGTTTTCACAAAATTTCCCAATTTATTTATTATGATAAATCCATTTATATATATATATATATATATATATATATATATATATATATATATATATATATATATATAAACTCATATGTATATATATAATATACACACATATATATATATATATATATATATATGCCATTTTTATTTTAATAAAATACTGGTTTAAATTTTATTTTCATCGGCGTAAGGCTAACAAATTTCTAGAAAAAAAACCAATTGAAAATTCATATTAAAAAAAAATGCAGAGAGGGAGCGAATTTTTCATTCATTGTTTGCTTTTTTTGCCGCATGAATTTTGGTGGGGGTGCTATGCACACCCCATCACCCCCTTTGCATGGAGGGTGCAGCTATCTCAAGGATTGCACCCTCCACTTAGAAACGCAACCCCCTTTGGGAGGCCACGGGCAGTGTAAGGTGGGGTGGGGGTTTGGCTGTGGTCAACCCCTCCCCAAACATACAGTTTTTTTCAATTTTATTATTATTTTTTGGTGCCCAAAGCAATGGCGTCCACCAAAACACAAGGAATAAAGGGTTTTTTGTTTTTAATGGTTAATGAAATATATATGATACATATATATTGTATATATATATATATATATATATATATATGTCATAATTCTAATATATTAAATTTTGGGATTAAACTAATTGGATTATGTTGTAATAAATGTTATTATATATTTAATATATATTTATAGTTGAAATATATAAAAAAATGTGATGTTACATTGTAAGAATAATTATAATTGAATATTTATTTAAGTAATGTGAATAATTGGGTGCATGCAATAAAGTTGGAAAGAGTAAACTATAAGATAAAATGAACATTGTGTCCAGTTGGAAAATAGAAAGAAATATAGGATTGGGTTAGAAAATTGAAAGGATTTACTTGCACAGATTTATGTTGTTTTAAAAGTAAATTTAAGAATTGATTATATTGAAGAGACAATTAATTACTTTTATTTATTTATTTTCTATTAGGGCAATTATATTATTGTGAATGGAGTATGTAAGTGATATGGATTTAGAATATCCAAAAATAGTAATTTCCTTGTGATTGCTTTAAATGTTTTATTTTTTCTGTATTTTGTAAAGGGAAGTGAGTTTAATTGTTTTAGACTTCCAATAATAAAAGAGGTAATAGGGTTATATGAATATTTGAGTTAACCCAGTTATTATGTCTTTGACTTTGTCAATGTTACCTATTGATTGAGGATGGATTTAGGAAATCCAAATATTAGATTTGATTAATGGCTTGAATGTTTTTTGTAACTTCTTCAAGTTGTGTTTTGGGAAATGGGATTAAGTGTTAGTCCAATATTGTAAGTCTTCCAGAGGATCTTAGAGGATGAGGGTTGTCAATTCATTATGTCAACCAATTATTTTTCCCTTGGGTAGTGCATGGTGTCTTTTCAATAATTTACCCGGTTTCCATGAATGAGGATGTTTTGTACCTCCTTTGGAAGGAGTGGACTATGCATTTTTTTGCCTCCAATTGTTGGAGTGAGTTTCATTATTTGTTTCCTCCTTGTGATGGAGTGGTTATGATGCCTGGGTTTTATGCACTTGTGATTCCCTTGGTGGTTAGATTTTTTGTGTGTTGTCGAATAGAAGAGTGGCTTCCAGTAGGGGCCAGAGCCCGTAAGAGGTAAGATTAGGTAACCTTTGGAAGTAGTTTAATCAAGTGATAATTAAAATTGTACTTAAAATTTGGGGAGTACTTCACACTAAAAAGATAAGTTCTAGCCTCACTCATTGTCGCAAGTTCTTGTTTAGGCTTGGAGTGAGTGGGAAGGCTTGGAATGGTAAGGTCATCTATCTTTTCCATACGAGAGGTAGTTGATTCTGCATGAGTAAGTATGAGGGCCGAGGGTCAATAGAGGTCACCAGGAATACTGAAGCCTATGAAGATCCGCTGAGGGTAACTCATTATGAGCTGTGCGATGACACTCTATCTAGGACAACAGTTAGTATTTTTTTTATGTGTATGGTTCATTGAACATACTTGATCTATTTTATGTCTGGAAGCAATGTGACCTATGTCAGTGATGTGAGAGTTGTACTTGTGTTGTTCTTGTGTTTGGTTGTTTCAGTATGAGTCAGCCTTTGGTTAGTGGTTGTAGTGTTTCTCCATGTTACGTTGTTACTATCTCCTAGCATGGGGGTTTGGGCCTTCGGGTACCACTTGGTTGGGTGGAACATGCACCATACACCATTGGGTCCCCATTTATCTTCGGTACTTAGTGGTGAGACATCCAGCTGGACAGCTCGCAGATTCTTGTTTTAATTCAAGCATTGTTATATTTCTATTTGTATAAGTTATTTTATCCCTCTTATGTTTATGAGGTGAAATTTTGTAATTGTAACACATTTGTACTATTGCCTCATTTTGGGAATGAGTGATGTAACTATTTGATTATGTTAATGATTATGAAAATTGTATCTTGGATGGTTATCTCATTATGTTATGTTATACATTTGTGTTGATTTCATACTTCTTGCTTAAATTAAATTAATGCTATGGTTTATGTTGATGTTTGTGTGGGTTTAAGTAATCTCAACCTTGTAGCCTTAAAGGTTGTTGTTAATTAGTAAGTGTGTGTATGTTAATTACACTTTATAAAATAAAAAAATTGGTTTGCTTAAGTCGTTAATTACAACTTCCTTTAGGGTTACTTGGCGGGGCATTACACCAATGCACCTCACTTTTGTCCTTATCCCACACTGTAGTCCTTTGCCTAAGAGCTTACCTCATCTATGACAAAGACCTTAATGTTCTACTCTCCCAGATCCAGAATCAATTTGACTAAATATTACTCCCAGCAAAACTTTCTTTGCAATTTCTTCACTCGGCTACTTTAGACTAAGCTTGAGATAGTTTAGGGAAGTTTTCTCCCTAGGATTCTCTCAAGAATGAAGAGACTTGTGAGCACTGAATCCCCATTCTCTACACCACGTATGACCTTCCCCAAGTGGGGCGAATTAGGAAAGGAATGTATCAATGAAGACCTCTCCAAATGGATATATAGAGACAACGACGATGAGATACATGTTGAACTACTTATGGACAAATATGACAAAGGTTTTGACTTAATAAAATAAAAAGGATACAATGATCACAGTGGCCTTAGATTGTAGAAACAAGGTATAACCAAACCTATCCTAATGAGAAAATGATAAAGAAACAAAGGGCTGAGATATAAAGTACTAAAAGTGAAAGCTCTTAGTACTACAATATTTAGGAAGAAAGTTGTTAACGCGTCTGAAATTATTGTGACATCTAGAATAGGTCTCGAACCTAAATCCCCTATTGAAAAAACTAAGGGCCAAGCTTGGATAAATATCTTTTGGGACCATGATGATTCCTCCATTTGCACCCTATCTACCTCATGTTTAGCTTTGTTGATACTAATGATAACATGTTGTTTCTCCATCCCCAATTAATTGATTGGGACCAACAAGGTCCACCAAGATTGGAACTCTTCGAAAATGATGAAGAAATTCATGAGTTCATGGGACCTAGAAAAGGTATATCGAGTGGGGATCACAAGGCTAGATTCACTATTGACCTCAACATGGCTACATATAACAAGGAGTTGGTCTTGCCTTCTAGTCACAAAACAAAAAAAGTAAAGAAAAACAAGTATGTACTTGAAAATAAAAAGGCACCTATAGACATAGAAAAAGATAAGAAAAAAGATGTATCTGAAGGTGAAAATCTCTTTAAGGCACCTAAGGATGGAAGGTTGGACCCACTCCCCAAAAATCAAGATAAATCCCCAATGTTGGTCGAGAAGCCACAAGAGGTCAACACCAGCACACCAGAAGATCCAAAAATCATACACTTTGCAACATCCCTAACAGATGCAAAGAAGCCAAATTTTGTTGAATTTTAATCTAAAAGGAAAATTAACTTCACATGGTCCTATGCGGACATTCCTGGGCTAGACCACAAACTAGTCCTCCATCACTTATCTCTTCTTCCTAATGCTAAAAAATTTAATCAAAAGTTGAGGAAGATGCACCTACAAATCATCTTATTAGTCAAAGTGGAGTTGAAGAAACTATTGGATGTTGGGTTCATAAGACCCATTGGTTATTCAAACTGGATTTTAAATCTAGTAATAGTCACCAAGCTGATTGGGGGCATACGCATTTGCACCATCTTCAAGGATCTAAACAAGGCTTTTCTAAAGGACAATTTCCCTTTACCCAATATAGACATGTTAGTGGATCTTACAGTTGGATATGAGATGCAATCGCTCATGGATGGTTTCTTTAGCTATAATCAGATAAAAAATGTAGTTGAAGATCGACACAAGACAACTGTTACCTGTACTTGGGGTATACACTGCTAGAACACCATGCCCTTCGGCCTTAAAAATGTTAGAGCTACCTATTAGAGGGAAATGACTACAATCTTCCATGACATGATGCATAAACTAATGGAGGAATATGTTGATGATCGAGGGTGATCAAGGTTGCAATGAGTATGGGTTTTTTTTAGTGTTGGTGTGGGGTTGCGCGGTGGTGGTGTGAGGGGTTTCCCCTCTTCTTTTTTTTCTTTTGATTTTTATTTTTCTGGCTTGAATATGGTGAGTGGCTCAAAGGTAAAGGAGAGTGGTTCCTTTAATGATGTGGTGTCATGGTTTTCTTAGCCTCAGTTTGAGCATACTAAAGTGATTCATTTCTCAAACAATGCCATATAAGGGGAGGGACTTATTCTAAATGGAGATCTTGAATACCTAAAGTGAATGGATGGCTTGAGAGAATCAAATATCATCTAGTGACTAGTGATACAGTTGGAATCTATGCAAAAGAAGTAAGTTACCTGTTGAGCCATACATTGATCTACAAATTTTTGGGTATTAGGTTATCTATTCCTTTCTTGGAATCATGGTCTTGAAGGGTTCAGAATCCATAGGGTGATATGGAGGTTTTTTTGGCTATCAATAGTTACTTCACAGTGGTGTTCTCTTGTTTGGAAGATTGTAATAAGGCCTACGAAGGGGGTCCTTATTTTTAATACCTATATGGCTTGTTCATTAAGCCTTGGCATGTTGGATTTAACCTATCTAGGGAGATACCCTCAAGATTTTTGGTTTGGGTGCAACTACTGTGGCTCAATTTGGAATTTTGGAGAAATGATATCTTGCACATGTCCTCTCTTTTGTTGAGCAAGTTGGTGGGTCTATCGCAATAGAGAATGGATAAGAAGGTAATTTATTTTGCTTGTATTTGTGTTGATATTGATTTAAATAACCCACTTCCAAATTCTTTGGAAATATGCCTTTGATCTACCTCATGGGTTCAATAACTAGACTATGAAGCCATCCCTTTTTAGTACCAGGTTTTCCATGAGCATGTTCATTTGCAACGTGTTGGTTGCTAGATTTTTCCTTTAAATAATCAACTTAAAATAACTTCATTCTGCACAAAGGACTTATCAATCAATCAATAGTTGGAGAGATCACCATTGCATTGGGGATCTTGCTCTGAATTTTAGTTGAGGTACAACTCCCTCTTTAGATATAATTTTGATTTTTTATAATTTTAAGAAATCTAGGGTATGCTTTTGACTAGAAAGAAGGAAAGGTAGACTAACATCTACTCATAGCCATGAAATAGATGCGATTAAAAATGATCTAAAAATACTAACTATGTTGAAAAGTAAACTTGAAAATTATTAATATCATGACCCATATGCTACACCCCAAATTGTGAAGTTACTATTTACCATTACTACATAGGGTAAATATAAATGTTACATGAATTCTAGAGATGAATTAATGATGCTTGTACCTTGTTATCAATATGAATGTTATCTCATTTTATGTTGTTTCATTTGATGTTATCTCAGTTGATGTTATTCATGGTGATATACTGCATAAATGAGAATAGATGGTTATTGAATTTTTGTTATTCTGACTTTGAAATTTTTTATATATATGGATTATTGTTGTGAACAATTGACTACCAAGGCACGTGCTAGTGTTTGTAGGTAAATGTCCATTTCTCCAAGGGGAGGGGAAGTATCATCACTCGGGAGAAGATCTCGGTCAGGTAACCAATAAATATAACTATCTGAGCATAAACACATACCACATTAGAATGGTTGAACTGAGTCAGTTTGAGGGTAATAGGTAAGTCATCCTTAGTCGATATGTCTGCATTTGAGAGTCTTGTTACTTCTATATGTATTGGATTATTTTATCTATTTGATCTTGTATGTCCATCCCTTATACCTCTATGCTTGATTAATGAGTGTTTATGTATACGAGCATATACATATGTACACATGAGCATCCATGCTTGGAAAGAATGTATATACGTGTATATATAAATATATATACATAAACATCTCTATGTGTTTGACTACCAAAATAATGGTCTATACTTGATTATTGAATAAGTTATGGATTTGCATGTTATGGGTATTACGTGCCTGGCTATATATATATATATATATATACATACACACACACACACACACATAAGAATTTAGAACAATGTATTTATGTATGTAAATGTATATATATAAATATATTATTGTTGCTATTATATGAATGTTTACTCATTTGAATTCATTTGAATATTGAATATACATATTTGGTTACCATGGAATATATATATATATAATATATTTAAATATATATATGTACGCATATATGGATGTAATAGCATTAAATCTATTTATAAACATATATATGTGTACTTGTATATAAATAAATATATATTTATATATAAAAATGATAATTAAAAAAAAGTCAAATTGTAAATATGAGCAATGTCAAGCGTATATATACATATATATGAAATTTACATCTTGGATGAATATGTACATACGCATATAAATATGTTTGAACTTATAGGGAATAATGGAGGTCAATTGCATACAATGTATATAGGCATTTAAAGGCTCAATATAAATTATAGTGACCAAGGTTGAAAAGAAATCTTTATACAATATATATAGAGCAGCCTTTAAAGTCAATGTGGCTGAGTTTCAAAGCATTGAATGTTGCTAAAGCACATGAACCGAATACCAACGTGGAGTAAGTAAAGACTCGGTCAATCATGTAGGTCATTTCCTTTGTGAAAGGTGTTGTATTATGTCATGGAAGTTGATATATTGAAGACTTCATAAAACATCAAATGTCCATGACTAAAATATATATTAGATTTTGTTATAAACTTTGGAAATTAAATTATTTATGAATTTCTTAAATGAGTCAATTTAATAATTGGATCAAATTGATAAAGACTTCAATTCACGTATTTGGACTTTGGCTTAATTTATGTTGATATAGCTAATGAGAGGAAATTTGGACTTTGAAACAAATATGGCTCTGAAAGAAAACATGCAACACCTATTAATGAACATGCAGGGATAATCCATGAAATGCATCTAAATCATTATGGCTTTTGACCATGTCGAAATCCAAAGCTTGACCAAATTCAACGTAGTAAATGAATTTCATCAACTCAACCCAAAAAATAGTCGATGTTGTCTATGCGTAAATGAAATATTATTGACTTCTTCTCAAATTATGAAAATCCTGCCATCTCATGAGTTTGGCGCCACCTCTGAAACCACTTTTTTGTAGGTTTTGATTTATGAATTTCTCCATGTGCTTTTGGAAATATTCATCTTAATATTGGTAGAATTGGAAGTCAATTCACCATGATCATTGTTGAGTATAGACTTAATTTAGCACCACCTCCAGGTTGAACAATTCAAATGGCAGTGGTTTCAATTCACATGCCATGGTTGTAGGAGTTTTCGAGAGTTGGGGTCTCTATAAATATTTTCCAACTCTCTTGTATCGTACCATTCTCATTACCTGGAGTAGCTTTTGTCATTTATCTCTTGTGATTTCATTTTTCATCATTTGTATATCATCTTGATCATTATTTTATGTTCATTCTTCACATTTCTAAGTGAACATAATTGTAGCCAGTATATACATTTTTGTAAGTTCATCTATACCATTGAGGGAGGTGTGTCATACCAAAAGAATACACCTTTGTTGGTTATTACATATGAGTTTTACCAGTCGATTTCATCTGATTTTTGAGTGACAAAAGAGTGGACTTTGTGAGGAAGAGTTGTCTAATTTTGAGAGTAGAGTGCTATCAATAAGAGTGAGAAAAAGAGTTGTGTTGGGAAACTGAATTAAGAAGAATTATTGTTGCAGAAGGTTGCACTATCAACATCATCTGGGAAAGTGGTAATAGGCATGGGGTTTTTTACTTATTATTTGCAAGGAATTGTTGTGTTTTCTATACTACATGGAATATCTTTTCTACCTATGCAATAGAAGTATTCTTGATGTTTTCTGAATAAGGGAATTGAACCCTTTAGGTGGCTTTTTATAATGTGTTTTTAAGTACTCCATAATAGGAGAGTTTGTTTGACACAAATAATTAATTATATTAGGAATTTTGAAGAGATAGCTCGACACAAGTATTTAACTATACTATAAATTTCAAAAGAGATTACTTGACTGAGGAATTCAACTACGTTACATGTGGTACAACATAGGTAATTAATTCTACTAGATATGTTGAACATGGGATGTAATTTTTTTATATTTACTACATTGTAGGAGTTGGGTGTGTATCTTAATTATTATATACTAGGCTTGATTTGAATGCATAAGTCACTTGAGGTACACCCAGCTAAGTTATTAGTTTAACTCTAAAGCTTGTGTTCCTCCTAGGATAAATAATCCAGCATGGGAGGGTGCTTGTGTACTTACTTGCTATAAAATTTGTGATTTCTCCTAGGAGAGGGAATCTGATATGGGAGATGGATTAATATACTTACACATAAGTCGAGTTATCTAAGTATTTAGGTTATCTAGGATGATGGACTATCCATAGAAGGAATACCTAGCTTGTGTACTTACCAATTAAGTAGTTAATTCCAAGTAGATTAATAAGGTTGTAAGTTATTTGGAATGATGGACTATCCATTAAAGGAAATACCTATGTGTAGTTGAAGAATACTAAATAAAACACTTTGATCAAAGTAGTGCAATGTAAGAGACTCCACTTTAGGTTGTGTGACTCTTGAGACAACATTTTCAATTCACTGTTATCCAATATTACACGCTAGTTCGAGATTGTGGGATTACAAGGTTCTAGTTATGTAGGACACATCACTATGCTTAGTTGGTTGTTGTTATCGGTTACTCTACTAATCTCTTCGTTGAAGGGAAGGGCCATTTATTGAATGATAGATGTTCGGGGGACCACATTATGAGTCTATGGTTGGTGGGAAAATGCTTGAGCGATGCTTCTCCTCCATAGCAAGTGACAAAAGAACCTAGATTTGAAAAGGAAGATCTTGGACCGTCTTTTATCTATTATTTATAAAGATCACTGGAGCTATGTTTGCAAAGGTATGTATTCTTGTTACATGTACTTGTGAAGTTATTGTAATGAAGTGGATTCTATATTTTTTAAATGATATGGTATCTTGTTCGTATATTTTCAATAAAAGAAATAAAAATATATTGAAATGACTTGTCAGCATGTTTATTTACTTGCATTGTGTAAATTTAGTTTTTTTTACTTTTTCGAAGGGTTGTTATGTTACATGTGGTATCAGAGCTACTAGGTTCTACACTGAAACCTATGAGCTCATTACACAACAATACGTAAACCTTATCAAAAGATAAGAGTTGAAAATTTCTTGTGACATAACGATGAGAGAAAAGAACACATGGAAGTGAAAAGGAAGATGTGATCCCTAGTAACTTGGGTGAATTGGGACTAGTTAAGAGTTGTCCTTGGAGTAGGAACTCATAAACCAACAACTTATGATATTACCTGGGATTGTGGAAGATTATGCAATTAGGCTATGTAGGAAGGTGAGAAAGAATAACCAATATAAACCTTTATCCTATAGAATGGTTATATGACTCTAAGGGAACAAGAAGGAATGAGATACCCCTTTTATAGTAACAAACTATAGTTGTAAAGAGTCGGGAACTTTTGGATTTGGTAAAAACACTACAAATCTATGTGTATGAAAATTTGGCTTAAATTAGATCAAAGTAGAAATTCAATTAAGGAGGTATCCACAAGGGTTGGAGAACTCTTGACATAAACCTAATTCTTGTGTAAAGATAGGATCTTGTAAGAAAAGAGTTAGTATCTAGGAAAAGATAAAAGATCAAAATGGTCAGAACAAAGTAATCAACAACGTGGGCATGATTCCACCAACCAAAATCAATAATATTATAGGAGTTTTGATTAAGATGTGAAAAAGAGACCAAAAAACTTTGGTATCTCTATAGGATAAAAGAATAGGATTCCAAGCATTGGAATTAAAATCACTTGGAAAGGTGAATATGAGAAAGAAACCTAAAGTGGTAAAGCCAAGTTGTTCTGACCAGAGGTTGGGATGGAACATAGATTGGTTAGAGTATAATTTGAACTCACCAAAAAATTATGTGAAAATCAACATTTGTTTGAGGTTCCAAAAGGAAATAAAATACAATAAGACACTATGTGTCAAATCAATAGAATTTGTAAGGAAAACAATTTTCTAAGCTAAAAGGTGTATCAATAAATGATGTTTTGTAAGTATGGATATTCCTCCACTAAAAAGGATATTATAAAGGAGATGGGAATATTATTGTGCCTCTTTAAACTTCTAAAGTTGTTGATTATTCATTAGATCTCCTATTGGATGATCCAAGTTATTGAAATCTATGAGATAGAAATAAATGATGAATCTAAATTTGGGAAAAGTATATTCAAAGTATACCATTAGGGCAAGTGAAGGAAATGGGAAGCCAACAACATGGAATGACAAATCATTTCAAAGAAGCAAGTGTTTACTATGAATTCAAATTTGAATAGATTGAAAGTTGAGAAAACACTAAGGGGGGAAGGAAAAGAGTGGATTGACTCGAGTTAAGTAGCCCACCCAATGGGAAACATGGGTATGCTCTCGATTACGACCTAATATCATCCCATACCTCATACTTATTTGATCGGAAGATAAAATGATATTATCATTGATGCCTTGGCAAAGGATAGGCAGATAATTTGATCATGGTAAGGAAGATCATTGCCTATAGAATTGGAAAGGGAAGATCTAGGTTACTTATGAATTGGATGAAAGTGTATCTACACTCCTGTATACCTTATATGGATAATTTGGATAACAATATTACTTCTATACATGTGTAGTAATACTACATATTACAAAGTGTATCCATGTCATAAAGTGACTTGACATTGTAGCTTATTGTGCTAAGAGACCTAAGGATGATAAGGTTTAGCCATTAAGCCATAGAGATGGTATGCAAGATAAAATAGGATGTGACGCTATGCAAATGCATCAACTGTCTTTACCTGATTAATCACTTGATCACTACCATGCTCTTGAATGAAACCCTAGGTTTAGCGTAACCTAATTGGGACAAGAAGATCATTCAATTAATGAAAGAGACCTTGGGATAAGATATAACCTATTGAGTTGGGTTATGTACTAGACTACTCATTAACATTGTGAAGTGGGGAATAACTTACTTGGTTGAGTTGTAGATTTGGTCTTGATTGGGAAATATAGGGTAGAGAAACCTATAACATCTTATTAGTCAACGATTGAGGACTCTATCCTAGGAATTGGAAGGGAATATTGAGTTTGAGAATCACACATGAGAATGAGTATATCACTTGAGCTCATGAAAATTCTATAAGATTGGAAACATAGGTAGGATACCTATTGAGTTAAAGGAAGTCATATTATTGACAAGAATCTCTTTGAGTGGTTCTTATATTAAAAGGGATACACTCTCAAAGGGGAGCATCTATTGTTATGTCATGACATCATAGAATTATCTTTTAGCGTGAAATGTTGGGAATATTTACTGGGTGGAACACCAGGGTTATTGCTTGTGCTCAAAAATCATATATAGAAGTTTGGATTCTCCTATATGATTAAGAGAATTAATGGAACCAACAAGAAATTTTCATGCTAGGTAATTAGGTATAAAATTAAATTTGATATCTTCTAGGAACCAACATGATTGAACAAAGTTTTAATACTCAAAATTAGTACCAAATCTTATCGGGAAAATTATATTGAGTTAAAAGATGGATTATATCTTTAAAAATAATCCAAGGATAGAAGAAATCCATGGTATGGATGTCCTAAGATAAATGGGATTTAGCTCCGCAAAATTTATAACCATTATTACATGGGAATTAATGATGGCATGAGATCAAAATAGGTTTTCACTTAGTCAAAGGATACACTATTATTGGATATAAAATAACCTATGTACCCAAAATTTTGGAAAAATAAAGGAAGGAATGAGGAAATTTATGTCAGAGTTAGGACATTGGAATGACAAAGGGAGTTATCGGATGAGGATCCACTATACCTGGAAAAAGATAGAGTATGAGGCTACACAAAATGCAGCAAGATAATGTCCAATATGTTAGGAAATGAAGACTAGAAGTCATCATTGGTAGGACATGTATACTCTCTTGAGATTCCAAAAAGAAAATGGTAGAACACAAGATAGATCATTCTGTCTATGCTAGTAGAACTAACATAATGTTCTAAGTGGATAAACTCATTGAAGTAGCCAACGCTTTTTGGAAACTTGACTTATAGGATTTTTTTCCTAAATAATATATTGTGGGAAAGTAGTTGCTTAGTAATCCTGAAAGGTTATTTTAGCTTAACAAATAATGATAGGGTTATGTAAACCATGATCATACTATGAAACATTCAGTTGAGCGAATGTGCAATATATTATTATAGTCAAATAAGAAAATGGTAGACTAAATCTTGAATGATTTATAAACTTCTAACATTGAAGTTTGGACCATTATTTGGAAAGGAAAGGTTGGAAACTCTATTAGGTTGAAATAGGCTTAAAAATAGGGTTAACCATAGACTTGATAGAATGTCAAAAAGGAGTAATGGATCAAAGTGATCAATGAAACTTTGTCGATACAAAGCTTAAGTATGAAGCAGTATCAGGATTTGATAGGTGTCCAAGAGACATAATATTCTCAAAATGGATAAGTAATCAAGGGAAAGTACTTTATGGTAAGGAAAATGGGTGTGTAAGTGGCGGACGGACTCGGTTTATAAGTTGTCTAAAATTTTAAATACCAAAGGGAAAGGATGGGACCCATAGTATAGTGCAAGATGCACTGGCATTCCTTAACTATTTGGATTATACTAAGGATACACTCAAGGGACAATGATTTATGATCACTATGTGTTAAGTATTATGTATAGTTACTATTATAAATTGGATGTGTATATGCAATAAAACTCTTTGGGAGAGTAAGTATGTGTGAGGCATAAAAAGTTTCCCTGTGCAATAGTGAGGACACTCGAAGCAAGGTCCGAGAAGGACAAGATTGCTACATAGGATGAATGTTTTATAAATCTTATGTATTTTGAGAATTGTAAGTAAACATTTATTTGAATTTAACTGTATAAAGGTCATAGATCATCGGGGACGATGATACACAAGGGGGGAAGTATGTTACACCCCAAATTGTGAAGTTACTATTTACCATTACTACATAGGGTAAATGCAAATGTAACATGAATTCAAGAGGTGAATTAATGATGCTTGTACCTTGTTATCTCATTTGATGTTGTTTCATTTGATGTTATCTCAGTTGATGTTATTAATGGTGATATATTTCATACATGAGAATAGATGGTTATTGAATTATTGTTATTCTAAATTTGAATATGTTTATATATATTTCTTATTGTTGTAGACAATTGATTGCCAAGGTAGGTGCTAGTGGTTGCAAGAAAATATTTATTTCTCTAGGGGGAGGGGAAGTATCACTTGGGAGAAGATCTTGGTTGAGTAACCGGTAAATGTAACTATATATGCATAAACACATACCACATTAGAATGGTTGAACTGAGTCAATTTGAGGGTAATAGGTAAGTCATCCTTAGCCGATATGTCTACATTTGAGATTCTTGTTACTTCTGCATGTATTGGGTGATGTTATCTATTTGGGCGTGTGTGTCCCTCCCTTATACCTCTATGCTTGATTAATGAGTGAATATATATACGAGCATATACATATGTACACATGAGAATTCATGCTTAGAAAGAATGTATATGTGTGTATATATAAATATGTATATACATAAACATCTATGTGTGTTTGACTACCAAAGCAATGGTCTATACTTGATTATTGAATAAGTTATGGCTTTGCATGTTATGGGTATTACGTGCTTGGGTATATATAAATATATTATTGTTGCTATTATATGAATGTTTACTCATATAAATCATTTGAATATCAAATATAAATATATTTGGTTACCGTGGAATGTATATTTAAATATATATGTACGCATATATATAGATGCAATAGTTTTAAAGCTATTTATGAACACACACATATATGTACCTGTATATAAACAAATATATATATATATATATAAATGATAATTAAAAACAAGTCAAATTGTAAATATGAGCAATGCCAAGCGTATATATACATATATATGAAATTTAAATATTGGTTGAATATGTACATACACGTATAAATATGTTTGAACTTATAGGGAATAATGGAGGTCGATTGCATACAATGTATGCAGGCATTTAAAGCCTGAATATAAAGTATAGTGGCCAAAGTTGAAAAAAAAAATTTATACAATATATATAGAGCAGCCTTTAAAGTTGATGTGGCTAAGTTTCAAAGCGTCAAATGTTGCTAAAATGCATGAACTAAATTCCAACATGGAGTAAGTAAAGACTTTATCAATCATGTAGGTCGCTGCCTTTGTGGAAGGCATTATATTATGTCATGGAAGCCGATATATTGAAGACTTCTTAAAACGTCAAATGTCCATGACCAATTATATATATATATAATAATATATATGTATTACATTTTATTATAAAGTTTGGAAATCAAATTATTTCTGAATTGCTTAAATGAGTCAATTTAATAATTGGATTGAATTGATAAAGACTTCAATTCACGTATTTGGACTTTAGCTTAATTTATGCTGATATAGCTAATGAGAGGAAATTCAGACTTTGAAACAAATACAACTCTGAAAGAAATCACACATCACTTGTTAGTGAGCACACATGGATAATCCATGAAATGCGTCTAAATAATTATGGCTTTTGACCAAATCAAAATTTGAACCTTGACCAAATTCAACGCAGTAAATGAATTTCATCCTTAACCTATAAAATAGTTGATGTTTTCTATTTGTAAATGAAATATGATTGATGACTTCTCAAATTATGAAAATCTCGCCATCTCATGAGTTTGGTGCCACCTCTGAAACCATTTTTTTGTAGGTGTTGATTTATGAATTTCTCCATGTGCTTTTGGAAATAGTCTTCTTAATGCTAGAAAAATTGGAAGTCGATTCACCATGATCATTGTTGAGTACAAACTTAACTTAGTGCCACCTCCAGGTTGAACAATACAAATGGTAGTGGTTTCAATTCACATGCCATGGTTGTAGGAGTTTTGGAGAGTTGGGGTCTCTATAAATAGTCGCCAACTCTCTTGTATCGTATAATTCCCATTACCTGGAATAGATTTTTTCATTTATCTCCTTTGATTGACTTTTTCATCTTTTGTGTATCATCTTGAGCATTATTTTATGTTCATTCTTCACATTTGTGAGTGAACATAATTGCAGCTAGTATATACATTTTTGTGAGTTCATTCATACCACTGAGGGAGGCGTATCATGCCAAAAGAATATACCTTTGTGATTTATTACATCTAACTTTTACCAGTCCATTTCATCTTATTTCTGAGTGAGAAAAGAGTGGACTTTGTGAGGAAGAGTTGTTTAGTTTTGAGAGTAGAGTGTTATCAACGAGAGTGAGAAAAAGAGTTGTGTTGGGAAACTGACTTAAGCAGAACTACTGTTGCAGAAGGTTGCACTATCAACATTATCTAGGAAAGTGATAACAAGCATAGGGTTTTCTACTTCTTATTGTTTGCAAGGAATTATTGTGTTTTCTATACTACATGAAAGGTCTTTTTTGTTTGTGCAATAGAAGTATTCTTGATGTTTTTTCAATAATAGAATTGCAACCTTTAGGCTTATTTTTATAATGTGTTTTTAAGTACTCCATAATAGGAGAGTTTGCTTGACACAAATACTTAATTTTATTTCAACACAAGTATTTAACTATACTAAAAATGTCAAAGAGATTACTTGACTGAGGAATTCAACTATGTTACATGTGGTACGACATGAGTAATTAATTCTACTAGATATGTTGAACATGGGATGTAATGTGTTTATATTTACTCCATTGTAGGAGTTGGGTGTGTATCTTAGTTATTATATACTAGGCTTGATTTGAATGCAATATTCACTTGAGGTACACCTATCTAAGTTATTAGTTTAACTTGGAAAGATTGTGTTACTCCTAGGATAAATAATCTAGTATGGGAGGGTGCTTGTGTACTTACTTGCTATAAAAATTATGATTTCTCCTAGGAAAGGGCATCCAATATGGGAGAGGGATTAATATACTTACACATAAGTCAATTTATCCAAGTATGTAGGTTATCTAAGATGATGGACTATCCATAGAAGAGATACCTTGCTTGTGTACTTACCAGTTAAGTAGTTAATTCGAAATAGATTAATATGGTTGTAGGTTATCTGGGATGATGGACTATCCATTGAAGGAAATACCTATGTGTAGTTGAAGATAGTCTTAAGTCAAATTGGTTGTGAATAGTGTATGTGACAAATGACCCTCAGTAGAACATACTGAATAAAATAGTTTGATCAAAGTAGTGCAATGTACGAGACTCAACTCTAGATTGTGTGACTCCACTCTAGGTTGTGTGATTCTTGAGACTACATTGTCAGTTCACCGTGATCCAGTATTACATGCTAGTTCAATATTGTGTGATTACAAGGTTACAATTATGTAGGACACAAAACTATGCCCAATTGGTTGTCATTACCGGTTACTCTACCAATCTCTTTGTCGAAGGGAATGGTCATCTATTGAATGATAGATGTGTTGGGGACCATATTATGAGTGTATGGTTGGTGGAAAAGTGTCTGAGTGATGCTTCTCCTCCAGAGTAGGCGACAGAAGAACCAAGATTTGAAAGGAAAGATCTTAGACTGTCTTTCAGCTATTAGTTCTAAATCTCATTGGAATTATGTTTGTAAAGGTATGTATTCGTGTTAAGTGTACTTGTGAAGTTATTGTAATGAAGTGGATTATATATTTGTAAAATGATATGGCATCTTGTTCGTATATTTTTAATAAAAGAAAGAAAAATTTATTGCAATGACTTGCTAGCACATTTATTTACTCGCATGGTGTAAATTTGAAAAAAATTACTTTATCGAAGGGTTGGTATGTTACATCATAAATCAAATTATCAATAGTAAGTTGTCTCAACTCACAATAATTTCAATATTCGCTACAAATACTTGAACAAAACACAAATGAATAACACATCCTCACAAGGAAGGAATATTTATAACACCTATCTAAGCTCACAGACTTATTCATAAATATTAATTATTTCATCCATAATTTACTACTCATAGACAATAAACATCAACAATAAATATTTAAAACTATAAAATTGATCCTTAAATTAAGATCGATTCTCTCTCATGCATCACAGTGCAAGCTGGATCAAAATATTGGACCCTTGCAATGCCAAAATAAAACATATTTATAGTTTTTAAATCCTAACTGTCACCAAAGTCTTGAAATAATTGAAAGGAACCAATTCTTTGAAATAATCATTAACATTAAGTTTATCATAACATAAACAACTAAAATAACTATCGAGAAGATGAAAATAAGTTTATCACTGAGGTGGTTGAGCATTTGGATCACCAAGGAATTCTTCTAATGTCGGTATTTGTTGAGTTGAAGCCACACATGCTTTGTAATCATTCAACGCCTATGTGATGATGGGAATCTTGACCTGTTGTGGGATGACTGCATTCTTTTTCCTCAAATTCTAGGTTACCTTGTTGATACAAATGGGCTCCAACTTTTGTGAGATAAGGATAGGAGAGTCTTCATGCCAAGTTAATGCAGAATTGATCCTATCCAACTTCTTCAATATTTCCTTATCAAACACTTGTTCCCTTGATAAAGTACCGACTACCTTCACTAATCCATATTTAAGCTCCTCAACCGTGGCAAGGCCTCTATTGTCAACTTACATTATTTGACATTCAAAATCAGATAAATTTTTATTGGAATTATTGATAAGGCGATTACATTCCTTCAAGAACTTGCTCTATTTCATAAGGTTTTTTTGTATGCTAGAAAGCTTCCATTCTATGCTCTTTTTCCACATAACAACCTGAGGGTCATCCTTAAATGGAATAATTCTCTAAAACAACTTTCTCCATCCCCCATTGCAATGATCTTAGCTAATTCCCAATCATTATGTATCCATTGTGACTCCTCTCACTTACCATTGACTAGCTCTAATTTAATTGAATTCCTCAAAAGTATAAATAGATCATACACCTTCTTCAGATTTAGGAGGGCCTTTTATATTTATTTTAGGTACCCATTCTTGTACAACCTTTCCATAGTAACTATCCTTCTGAATTTTATTCATCATCTATTTCCTAGCTACAAAGTTGGGATCAAAGGCAAGGCTTTCCTAATTGAGAGGTTAGGGACAAGGGTTAATTAAATTTCTGAGACAACTGGAGATGAGCTATATTGCTTCCTTTAGCTTATATTTGTCATGTTTGTATTTATTTGTACTTTCTACTAGCCTAGAGGTTGTTACCTAAAAATTGTGGGCATCCCCATTTCTACTAGGTGGACCTAAATCCACTTTTGTTATGCTATAATCAACCATAGTAGCCTGATCAATACCTTTCTATGTTGATGGTCTTTCAATCTCTATAAACAAATGTCCAAAAGTTTCATCTTCCATTAATCTAGAATTTGGCTTTAAATTCTTGGCCTTAGGGGTTTTTTATAATAATTTTTGTACTATATCCTCTTTTGGAATACTAACAGGTACTATTTTCCTCTTTCAAGAAAGAATTTTCTAACCAAGAAGGGGGATAAGAGGTAGCATCAAGGTTTTGGCAAGTCCTAGGTCTAGAGAAGTGATGAAATCTATTAAGAGGAGGAGTCCTTGTTTCACTCTGTAAACTAAAAGAAACTAGATTTTTACCCTTTTGTGCACTCCCTTCTGGCATATCTCGAGATTGGCCAGGTTGCTCTTCATGAATCTCCACATTTTCTCTTTCAGTTTCTTGCCTTTGTTCACCCTCTTCTCATCGTTGTTTTTGTATCTTTTTATGTTTTTTCTTAAGTTATGATGTCAGGAAGAGGGCCTTTACCACATGTTTGTTTGAGACTTTTATTCTTCTTAGGAGGATCTTCTCCATCTTCACTATCACTTGATGATGGTATATTTAGTGACAATGGTATGACTGGTACTGAAGGAGGTGAACTTGCATGAATAGTGTATATTTTCTCTCCAGCTCCCATCCTATCCTTTATGGAGCTTTTGTAATTTCTCCCTTCTTCTTGGTAAGCCACATTTGAGTTCTTCTTAAGACTATTGTAGGGGTGAAATCACAAAATTGTGTTTCACTTTTGGCAAAGCAAATCAAGGTAATACTCATAAACTTGAATTTGTTCATCATAATCCTCTACAAGGTTCAATCATATCCATGGTTTGGTACAAACCAAGGCATAAAAGAGATAGGATGACATATAGAAACATCTGTTAATAGTGAAATTTCATATCATGTCATGCAACCTATCACTAATTAGGGTTTCTCAATCCAAATATTGCTTCCCTGCATAGATTAATTGAATGAAGAAGAACATCTATTCTTTAAAATCATGTGCATTCATATTTCCTTACTTTATGCAACAACATAATGATATCTAAAATTTCCTCCCTAAAATGAGATTTATGCATCTTTTTAGGCAATTGAGACTTTCCTTTTCTTGGGGGTCAAACCACTATTTTGCAATACAATTTTGAGAGTAACCTTTCTTTTCAAAAAATTGGCATTTTGATAGGGTAAAATCAAATTTGGCATACACTTATCTGTTAGGAATCCAAAAGCACCCACTAATCGTAGCCCTGTCTAAATTTATCAACACGTTGTTGTCTTCAGTCCAAAATTCTCTAGTTTCAGGGTATAGTGCATTATGCATTTTGATACAAGGTATGTACATTGCACAACCACAAGAAAAGAAACGACTTCCAATAAACCACTCTCTACCAGTATTGAGGTGATAGGAGCCCTCTTTAGCTTCTTCTCTCCCACAATTCCCCCAGATTAATATGGCTTAACTTAGTGTCTCCTATTTCTGGCAACGATTTTTTTAGGCCAAACAATTGTTTGTATCCGAGGTATTTGTACCTCATTTTGCATCAAATATTTTACTTCAATTCAAAGAAGAATCTGACAATACTTTCCCTTTGCATAAATATTAACCATCTACCACCAAAAGAAGATTTAGAAAGGTCACTTACCCGATATTATGCTGTTAATTCTACCTAAATTGCCTCTTTTGCATGTCGATTGTATTTCCGCTTCTTTTTTCCTATGAGACCCTAATTCTCTCTTTAGTAATAAAAATAAATATTCCACAAGAAGAACCTTAATTCACACATGATCAAGCATTTTTTTTTCCCACTTCAGATCTAACAACATTAAATTCTTGACAAGTAGGCCACTTCGTGCCAATTCCAGACTCTGTAATGTACTTGATATGATCAAACTTTCAAAATGTTAGAATTTCCAATAAACTCCATAAAACAAAGATCACTTGCAAAAATTGGATTAGCCTTCTACAAGGAGAAAAAACAAAGATGCAAGCGCAATTTGCAAAAAATGTGGAAATAATACTATTGATAATAATGAATTACATGAGATAACTTGATTTTATAAAGAAATATGAAAAACCCTAAAGGTAAAACCTAATTATGACCTAAGTAAACTTAATAAAGTGTAAATAAATATTTAATTACACCAACACCCCCCTTAAGTGCAACTTTGGGAGAATAAGAAACATGTAAATATTACAAGGATGGGTCCATGAAAGTATGAATGGGTCCTAACTACAAGGCCATATTAGGTACCCATGTACATATGCCATGCAAAACAAAACAAATAAATGGGGAAAAGGAGAAAACCCAATGGGACAAAACTCCTCTCCAAAATATGATGCAATCAAGTGATGAAAGATGGAGGACTCCATAAGACTCCCCAAGTACACCATCCATAACATGGATACATAAGAAATAACCCCCCTATAAGAGGTAAAGATATGATGAAATAATTTGGAAGCTATGAGTATCTGGATGCCAATGTTGAACTATGACTAAAACCGATCCATTGGAGAAAGTACCATAAAATTTTTGGAACATCAACCATAAAATGAATGGCTCTTAAACTAAGATGTGACCTGATGAGAATTTGATGTGATTCAAGATCATCAACCACAAGCTCTCAATTTTAGACATGAACTAATACAAATCAAAATGTGTCAAGTTATGAACAAGATTGTGGCCAAAACAAACTATAGAATCCAAATACAACTTATGCAATTTGTCATCAATATGAAGATGGGACCAAAATGCATGTCATGCGACTATACTCTAATCAAATTATTATTGAAGAAGCCCCCTTATGGAACTTTATTGAAGTTTATTTATTACAATATCCCAAGATTCTAAAGGAGAACATGCAACACATGCATAAATTAAAGAGAAAATAAAAACATAAAGCATACAAAAAAGAAAGATTGCATGCAAGGATTAATGTTCACATTTTCCTCCATACAAAAAATTGACCTCAGATCTGCATAGAGGACAAAATCAGCTTTTCGACAATATAAAGTTTTCAAAAAACGGACACTGTATGCTCAAGTTATGAATTTTTGAAAAAAAGGGTGACTTTTGCCAACAGACAATGTAGACATGACCCTTCTGATTTGATTTCTAAAAAATTTACCTGTTGCATGCAAAAACTAATGGAAATCCATATAATATTTTGGTGCCACCAACAAAACCCAAAAAGCAAAACATGTGATTTGGTAAAAATAAAAAAACTTCACCTGTAAGGAAAATAGTCGCGATTTTGACAACCATTTCTGCAAGTTATGCTCGCTATCTGAAAATCTAGTAGACACCCTAATGGTATTTTGTCATTTTGAACAAAACCCAAAAATCATTTTTCTCAAAAATACATGAAAAAAAAGATATCGGTCATTTTTTATCCAAAATGCACCAAAAAATTGCTTAAGGGATTGACCTTGAGCAATTTTTTGGTGCATTTTGGGTAAAAAATGACCAAAAAATTGCTCAAGGTCAATCCCTTAAGGATCCCCAAAAAAATTCTTTGGTTGAATTTCTCCCGGATCTGAGAAGGGGCTTGCAAATCAGAGATCTAATACCATATTAGAATTTCCAATAAACTCCATAAAACCAAGCTCACTTGCAAAACTTGGATTAGCCTTCTACAAGGGGAAAAAACAAAGATGCAAGAGCAATTTGCAAAAGATGTGCAAATAATATTATTGAGAATAATGAATTACATGACATAACTTGCATTTATAAAGAAATATGCAAAATCCTAAAGGTAAAACTTAATTATGACCTAAGGAAACTTAATAAAGTGTAATTAAATATTAAATTACACTAAAAAATGCTTTCAGAACTAAGTTGGGACTCACCAAAGTTTGAAAACCTTGCTCAAGTATACTTAACACACTCTTCACCACATTTCGTATAAATTTTCTTAGTTGGGAATAGGATAGGTTATAAAACCTCCTTCGGCGCTAACAAGGTTTACAAAACGTCATGAGTGGACCGCTTTCCTTTTTCCTTAGATACTTATTCTACTTCATGGAAAACTTCTTCGAAAAATATATAGGTTATAAAACCTTCATGGCATCCCAAAGAGTAATAACAACCTCACAAAAGACCACCCAGGAATACAACTTAAGGTTGAATGATTTGATAAAAATTGGAGTTGGTAAAATAACAAGTTGGGAAATGTCATTTGGGGTTGACATGGTTTAAAATCTTAGTTAATAACTGATGGGGAAAGTTGAAGTGTGAAATAGTGAAGGACCAAGGTAACTACGATTGTGTGGCTTGGAATTCCACATTTAGACTAGAATTTAGGCAACATAGCAGAAATGCCCAAAAAAAATCTCTGGATGGTCCTTCATCTAATGGGGTTTTAGCCAATGTTCCTCCCAGTTTAGGGATGAGGATGGACAAGGGGAAAGCCCTATGTCGAAAGGTGATGCGGATAAGGAGGGTTTTATTCCAATTAAACCATGTAATAAGGGCAAAGGTGTGAAAAGAACCTTTAAGGATAGACAAGATAAGGAGACCCTCAACAAGTTTGAGTCTCTAGAGGACTTGGATAAGTAGGCGGTGACTCCTGATTTGTTGATCATTGGGGAAGGCTTGGTGGGTGAGGAGTATCTGGTGTTCAAGGATTCGGTTAGTCAGAGTGGGTTGCTTTTTTATTTAGTTGCTTGATACATAGACACAGATCAAGTGCATGAGTCTCTCTATGTAGCAAAACAACCTAAGAGTAATGAAATGGTACGTAACTTGGCTCTGATTCCTAATTTGCAGCCATAAAAAATAGGCAGTTTGGATCCAAGCAAAGACGATAAAGTACCACCCTCGTTAGGTCTACAACAAAATTCCATTAAAAAAGGAGATTTGGATAAGGCCTCTAAAATTGGGCAGAAGAAGGATCAGAATGAGTTAAAAGTAATGGGTGAAAATTTAGTGGAATCAAGTTCTATTAAGATTATTGACCCACATTTCTAACCCTCATAGATGATTGTTCTATCATGGAATGTCAGGGGTTTGAACAACATCCCTAGACAAAAGGTTGTTCATGATTTGATTAGAGATCATTCTCCAGATGGTATATTTATCTAGGAATCTCAGTTGATAGTGGAAGGAATGATGAACATTGCCACTAAATTGTGGTGGAGGGGTCAATGCCAATGCATTGGTGCCTAGGGTAGTGTTGGTGGGAT
Organism: Sequoiadendron giganteum; assembly: GCA_007115665.2. Taxonomy (NCBI): domain Eukaryota; kingdom Viridiplantae; phylum Streptophyta; class Pinopsida; order Cupressales; family Cupressaceae; genus Sequoiadendron; species Sequoiadendron giganteum. Next base: position 168,482,358 of record CM021105.1, read on the forward strand.
TGTCTATTTGTGGGATCCTCGAAAGATTAGCCCACTTAAGTGGATTTCTAGTAGGCATTCGATGTTGTTGGTTGCTTCCAATGTGGAGTCTAGAGAAGTTATTTTTCTCACCAATGTGTATGCCCTGACTGATTATGCAGGTAAATCTTGTCTTTGGTCCCACATTCAATTTGTGTGATCCTTAGCACCTTATTTAACTTAAATCATGGCATGAGACTTTAATGCTATTGTTTGCATGGAGGAAAAAAGAGAAGGAGATGATAGATTGGAGGCTTTGTCTACAAATTTTAAGGATAATATCCTTTATTTGAATTTGATTGATATTATGCTAGGGAATGGAGTTTTTACTTGGAGCAACAAGAGATGTGGTGACGATTTTGTCTCTAAAAGATTGGGCAGGTTCCCAATTTCTAGTTATTAGATTGGCAATAAGTGAATAACCAGGTCTGAGATATTGGGTTGGAGGGGCTTGGACCATTAGCCTATCATTCTTTTAGTGATTGGTGTTGGCATTTCTAAGAACCCTTCATTTAAATTCTAGTTGATGTGGCTCCATGAGCTTTCATTATATGATCTTGTGGTAGATTGGTGGGGTCAAGGAAAGCCTAGCCATGGAACGGCTATGTACTCCTTCGTTAAAAGGCTTCACTATGTGAAGTATTAGCTTAAGAAGTGGAATAGACGAAGCTTTGGAAATATATTTCGAGCTAGATTAGAAGTTCAAAACATGATTGAGGCCATCACTAGGAAAAATAAAGATCATGGATTTATTGAGGACTCTTTTAGAGTAGAAGTGGAAGTTGTGAAGGAGCTTGCAGAATGGGAACTATTTGAAGAAATTTACTGGAAACAAAAGTCACACATTGACGAGCTATGGGAGGGGGATAGGAATACAACTTTCTTCTTCAACTCAGTTAAGGCTAGGAGGCATGGGAATTTGATATCTTCAATTGTGACTTCACAGAGGGTCCATCTATCATCCCACAAAGATATCTCTAATGAGGCTATCCAGTATTTTTCATCTTTGTTTAAGGAAGACTCCCCTAATGTGGTGGTAAAGGAGAACCTTATTATAAAGTGCATTCCTTCAAGTGTTTCAGCTAAGAGGAATGAGGTGCTTATTAATCACATAACTTTGGATGAATTAGAGAGTGAGAAAAGGGAAAGCCCTAGACCCTGATAGTTTTTTGATTGAATTCTTTCAAGAATTTTGAGAGGTCATCAAATATGATTTATTGGAGCTAGTGCAAGAGTCGCAGAAAAATAAGTAGATGTTGAAAGCTATGAACTCCATGTTTCTTATGCTCATCCCCAAGAAAGAAGGTGCTAATTCTTTGGATATGTTTAGGCCTATTGCCCTCTACAATGTGGTGCACAAAATTGTAACTAAGCTAATCATTGAGAGACTCAAGCCATGGCTCAATAAAGACATTTTTGAGGAGCAAGGAGGATTTGTTATTGGCAAGAAAATTATAGATGGGGCGGTTATTATAGCTAAGGTCATTCATTTCATGGAAAGGTCTAAGTAGAAGGCTATGTTCATCAAATTAGTCATGGCCAAAATTTATGACCGAGTTGAATGGTATTTTCTACAAAAAGGTCTTGATGTTTGGTTTTGGGTTCGACTAGGTTAATTGGGTGATGAGTTGTGTTACTTCTGCTTCTTATTCTGTCCTAATTAATAGTGCGCCTTCAGGTATCTTTGGTGTTTCATGGAGCCTTCCTTAGGCGGACCTTGTCACCATATTTATTCATTTTAATGGCAAAGGGCCTTGGAAGAGTTATGAAGTCACATATAAGGTAGGGGTTGATTCATGGATGGAGATGGGATGATAACCCAACAACCCATTCTCACTTATAGTTTGTGGATGATACAACATTGCTTGGGTTAGCCAAAATTAGAGAAGTTGTTACTCTTAGAAGAGTTTTGGATATCTATCTTGCAACTTTGGGGCAAAGAACTAATGAAGCCAAGTCTTCTATTTTCTTCTTCAACCCCCTCCTAGTATCCAGTCTAGAATTGCTTGGATCCTCAGATTTTGCATTGGTGAGTTGCCCTTTGTCTATCTTGGAATTCCCCTCTTTGTTGGTCCCTTACCTATGGGGACCTGGCAATCTATTCTTGATAATTTCCATGGAAGAGTCGATTATTGGACCAAGTGGTTATCCTTTGCAAGCAGAGTGATGCTATTGAAATCTGTGTTACAGGCCCTTCCAATTTACAGGTGTATGGTTCATATGACTCATGTAAGTTTTGTGAGGGAGTTGGATGCCTTGTCTAGACAATTTCTTTGGGCAGGTAATCTTGAGTCCACGAAGTGGAGTTTGGTGAAGTGGGAGACTACTTATAGACCAAAGTAGGAGGGTGGTCTTGGTCTGAGGCAAACTATTCTCACAGGTCAAGCCTTGGCTACTAAATTGTACTAGGGATGGTGCTCTAATCAGGATAAAGCTTGCGCAAGATTCTCACTTATAAATATCTAGGGAGAGTGGCGAGTGAAGATATTCCTAGGATCAACTTATTTGGGAAGGGATCTATGATTTGGGATACCCTTAAGAGAGGTGCTAAATTAACTCAGTGGGGTTTGTTTTGGATTTGCAATAGGGGGTCTAAGGCCCTATTCTAGTTTGATTCATGGGATGGATTTTCTCCTATCATGTCCATGTATCGACAATTATAGACATTGTGTCACGCTTTCTTGGAAATTGGATGGTCTAGGGTGGAGGACTTCAAGGTGAGTGGGAACTTGGGAAAGGTGGATGTGTTTAAGTGGATGGACCCCTCAGAATGGTTGTTGGGTGGGTTTGTGGAGGATCGAGAAGAGCTAGCTTGTATTCTTGCAAGAAGGAATTGTTGCTCTTTGGTGACTAGTGATATTTTGGCTTGGATCTTGGATCAGAGAGGGGTGTACTCAATGGCCTTTGGTTATCAGGATTTGGATAGGCAGAAATATGGGTTTGTTGAAGCCCCTTGGTGGAAGAATGTGTTGAACAAGTATGTATGGCCCAAATGTAAATTTTTCATATAGTTAGTTACCTGTAATAGATGTCTCATCTGAGACAATTTGCGCAAGAGACGGTTCCAAGGACCATCTATATGTATTCTTTGTGCAAATGACAAGGAGACTGCCTCACATTTGTTTTTCCAATGATCTTTTTCAAGGACCATTTGGCACCTTTGGTGAGATGTTTGGAAGTAGGCATGTGTGCACACCTCTTCCCTTGTTGAGTTTGGATAAGTTTGGGAAGACCACTAGCTAAGAGCTTCTTTCTTCAGGTGGCTTGGAATATTGAGTCTTATTGTATCATTTGGTAGACATGGTTGGAAAGGAACCATATGATCTTCCAAGGGTAGCAGCTACGAGTGCATCAACCGTGGCAAAAGATGTTGGGAATTATCCAAGAAACTATCCAAACTAAGTGTGTGATTGATACCCCTTTGGAGCATAGAGAGGTGGAGTTGATGAAAAAACTTGGTCTTTCAAGGGGTGGTCTAGTTCCTACCTTATCAAGGGGAATTCATCACCTCCGAAGGAAAAACCCACAAGAGGGGAGATGGCCCCCTCCTCCTGTTGGTGTCTTGAAGATCAACACTAATGGTTCCTTTAGGGGAAATCCTAGGCTAGCAGGGGTTGGAGGTGTTGGGAAGAGACACTTCAGGGGAAGCCTTGTTTCTCTTTTCCCTCTTCAAAGGGCACCAATTTGATAATATTATGGAAGCTTAGGCTATCCTTATGGCTTTGGAAAGGGGAGGTGCTCTTGGGTGGAGTAAAAGTATTTGCGAATCAGATTCTTGGATTCTAATTAATATGTTGAACAGGCAGGAGCTTGGTGGAGCTAATTGGCAGTTGGAGTCGGTGGTGCACTAGATTCATCTAATTAACAATTCTTTGGATTATGTCCTATTTGTCCACATCCCAAGAGAGTGAAATAGTGTGGCCGATTATTTGGCTAAATGGACGTCTAAGTTTATGAGAGATTGGAGGGTTGATGGCTGGGAACACTTACCTTCAGAGTGTTCCCAATGACTGGAGAAAATGATTCTTGAGGATAGGCTTCAATAAGTTGTGGTCTAATTGGACTATGCTTTGGCTTTGCTGTTGTACGGTTTTATTTGGATTGGTTGCTTGAGTTGGGTGGGCCTCTCTTGGATGGGGTTGTAATTTTGAGATTCGTACTTATGCTTTTTCTGATCTGATAAATTTTTACCTCTCTTTTCCAAATTAATTAAAGGTTGTGTCAGCTACTCCATAACCCAATACATCTAATAGGCTAGGGACATAACAACTATCATGACTTGGGATTTTGCTCAGTTTGGAGGCAATGCAGCTTTGGCAAGAAAAGTCAACAACTGATCAACAAAATAATGTCATGAAAATCGAGTTTAAAAAAGATATACCAGATAAATCGAGTTTAGCCCAAGTTTATCGATTTTTCTGCTTCTGTCTATTTAGATGAATGATCTCAAATTCTTAATCATAATGCCAACTGTCAGGGAGGGATGTATGCAAAGGAGTATAGATGTGCATACTCACTTTTAATAAGATCTGCTATTTTGTACCGAAAAATTTGTTAAACTGAGGTTGTTCATGAACAATCAAACTAAGATCTTTAGAAAATGCAAAGGTACAGAGAATATAAAGCTGCTAAAAACAATTTGCTGATTGCTGAGCTATGTTTTTCCTATAATTATTTGTAACTCTGGTTAGCTAGAAGTCTTAACATTGTTAACAATAAATAAAACAGTCATAATCAAATGGCCAGTGGGCAAAGATAAATCAACAGAGGCACTTTAATCACTTTTTAATTCTGCGCCAACACGAACAAAACTGTATACAACACTTGACAAATATTAGCATTATCTATCAAAATACATATGATGGAAAAAGCCTGCAGGAAATCAATTATTGACCAACATATTTAATCTGGTACAAGTTTCCATCCATGCATAAATATTGGCATTATCTATCAAATGCATGGAAGAAATCAATTGTTCCCTATCCCTTTTCTATGCATGTACAGTTAACTTTCCAATTTCCATATATGCAAAATATTGGCATTGTCTATCACAATATTTACCATGAAACGCCTGCAGAAATCAATTATGCACTGGCATTTTTACTCTGGTACTCTTTTTTTATACATTTGTACATAAGTTTCCATATATGCATAAGAAGCAGAAGATCATTTCATTCAAAACATGTATAGAATTTTGACACCATCCAAGGAAATCACGTTCAAGATATAATGTGAGAATCAGAAAGGTTAGTGATCAATTTCAAATATATTTCAGAAGATTCTAACAGCAATCACACATGAATCTTCAATTTTAAACTATTTTCTAGGTTTTGCATAAAGCAACTTCAGATTACATGCAAACATGAATAAGAATGTATTACGGTTCACTATGCATGCTCACAAATCCTTCTAAATAAATTCATGTTTATCAAACCATAGGATACTTCCATACTGTTATAAACTTTTCAAAGCGACAGAAGTTTAGCTGCAAACTTCAGATTTTTGGTCCTTTCATATAGACATTTCAAAAGAATAACAGCATATAGACTTCAATATTTCAAGAGATAAATCACGTCAGTATCAACAATCTTTGAAAAGCATTGTTGGGAATCTTACCAAACTTTCTTGTCTTCACTTTTGTTGAAAATGCTTACCCACTATATACTTGATACAGCACTAACTCTGACAGAATTCAGTATGCTGAACCAATTGTAACTTACCATTTTATGCTAGCAAGTGGCGCATAACAAAATGAATATAACCATTCCCCAAATCAGATTCCTCCAATTCTAATTGCACAAGAGAAGAAACATATTACCAAACCTGCTATTATGTGTGAGGATCGAACCAAATTCCAACTGGCAGCAAGTCGGGACTCTTTGGAAGGGGAGGAAACTCTTCCTTAGTTTGTGTTTCAACATCATATAATACAACATTCACTGAATTATCTGTTTCAATAAAATAGATCATGTTTCCTCTTCCTGTTGCTTGGACAGATTTTGACCCTAGCCTACTCAAAAACAAAATCCTACCCTGAATGGCATTCAATTCAATCCACTTCATATGCACAGAATCAAGCTTGAATATCCAAATCCTCTTTCTAGCCAGAGGGTATGCATCCTTGGGATCCTGAGAATCGTCATTACAACTTTCTTCATCGTCTGGACCAGACCACCATGGACCAACGATCCTCAAAACCATCAAAAGATCACCCTGAGATTCTACCAGGTGCAACTTCGGCGTCTTCTTTAGGTTCACGTTGAAAATTCTAGGCATCTTCACGGTCAAATCTATCCACACGCTCTCCTTTAAATCAAACATATTCAAAATACCCCAATTCTTGTGAGTTATGCAGTAAAACCGGTCATCGCACACAACAGCATCAGTAATACCCTTGAGCAGTTTTGAAGAAGTATGAATATCTGATCTTGTCCACCTACTGCTATTAGGCTGGTGTGTCCTCAACATCAAATTGTTCCTCCCCTGTACAATAACCAACAATCGGTAATCCATTGAAATAGGGTTCATGGCAAATGTGACCAATTTAACACGGCCCTGGAGTGCAGGAAGCTTAATCCGGATTCCATTAATGGGATTAAAAAGAAAAAGCTTTGCATGCCCACGACAAACTGTATACAAGCATAAATTGCCCCCAGATGCTGCAACACAGACAGTTTTCCTAAAGAGTTGTGCCTTAATTTTGTGCCATTTGTTCAATGCAAGATCGAAAAACCAGCGCCCACCCTTATCGTTCCTGCGGTGCACCACCAACCATGGAGTGTCGGATTCATGGTTAGGCAAAGACATCCATCGCCATCTCTTGCAAACTGCCCGTGCCCTAATTAGGCCTGTCAATGGCAAATGCGCTACGATAACATCCAAGAGCTCACTAGGCAGAGAACCCCAAATCTCTGCATCCATATTTACATTTAGGGTTTTTCTCCGCTTATTACTGATGTGGCAACCCTCGTCAGACCTTTCCTCTGAGAAAAAATTCATGCTGTCCCCCTCTAATTCAAGTTTGAGATCACTTTGAATCTGATGCACTGCTGCAGAAGACGAAGCCCTAAGGTTAGGATTTTCAAATGAAACCATAGGACTAGGGTTTCCACTTGAAACCTTAAGTATAGAATTTCCATCGCCCATTTGGATCTCCGCTTCCTGAGACGAAGTGGGAATTAGGGGTTTTGGCCACAAATCAATCGTTAACGAATTTGAGTGAATTGGGCCTTCGAAATTAAGACTTCCCACATTGGCATCCATGCTGTACCTCTGCAATTTAAATCAAATAACCCTAGTTTCGATAAAAATGAGATTTACACAGTAGCTTCTTCAGGGAATACCGGCTAAACAAAAATAAATAACGGGAAGCCTCTCAAGCTGAAATTGGTTACAGAATCTGCCCTCCCCGTGTTATTTGCAGCTAATTGAACCCGATGAGCTACAGAAGAATTGGAGTACGACAACAGTGTAAAGAAAGAAAAGAAACAGAGAATGGCAAGATTATATTATCTATTCCGAAATTAAATTAGAAGAACTCAAACGGTGATATTATTAATAAACAGGTTTACAGAACAAACTCTAACAGTCTTCCTATCAAACTGGTAAAGAGTTTGACAGCAAACTACAATTGATCTACAGTTGATCGAATATTATACAATTGATCTCCAGTTAATCGAATATTATTGACACTTAACTGAAAGATTAACTAACATGCAATCTTTTATTGGCACATCTACACTTGTGTTGGAGCATATATTCTAACATTCCATCCATACACATGCACGGACATAAAAAAGGGAACAGACATCTAATTTATTTTTTAGATCGCTTAGTAGGTTCACCATTAATGCAAATCTGACAACTTTTCCGGCCTTTCACCAGAGTACCTCAAATAAGTGGTGCAGGGATGGTCATTCCAGATGCATGGAATAAATTTGTACCCTTCTGTGATTTTTTCTCGTTTTTGGTAATGGTTGAAAAGGCTCGAGACTGTGCTTGGACTTCAATTAATGGCGACAGTGTAATGTTCAGAAAATGTTTATACAGAATACTGACGCACATTTATCCCAAAAAAAAAAAAAAAAAAATTTAAAAAAATTAAATAATATATTTTTGAATTCTAATTATTTATTATGTCAATTGTGCATCCAGTATGTTCAATCTCAATTTATTAAACTTCCTCTTTTCCCTTAATTTTAGAATCTTATCAGTCAGTGGAAATTTAAAAGTGTTAAAATTAGCATAGATATTTTAATATTAACTTTTTATATAGATAAGTGCCTTCAAATTAATAGTTTATTTTTGACATATATTTGAGATTAGTGATAATAGATTTCCACAATCTATATGAATTATTGTAAGAGTTTCTCCATTAGATTGTGTCAAAAAAATTTGCATCAACGTTTTGAATCACATTCTGTGATCTATCCTAAATCACAGAGTGTGATTCGAAACATTGATGCAAAAAAAATTGACACAATCTAATCTCGAAACTCTTGCAATAATATATTTGAGATATTTATATTTATTTTAAAATAATAATTTATTGATTATTTATATTTTTAATGATAAAATTTGTGTATTTTTATTATTTTTTATTGAATATTGTGTATTTTGATAGAATATATTTTTAAAATAATATAGTGATAAGTGGTATATTTTTGTGTTTGATTTAATCTATAGTTTGATTTCTATTTACTTGTATTTAACTTCATTTTTAAATGAATATTCTTATCTAACTTTTTATTAAAGATTAAAATAGTACAATATTCATAAAAAAATTACAGTGGTAAAAAGGCACACCCAAAAAGTCTAGTTGGAACAAGTTCAACACAAAGACGATAAACAAAAGGGACAAGCTCAAAAAGCACTTAAGAAGCTAAAGCAATGCTAAAGTAGGTGAATCTTGATCATCAAGTTTTTTCCCCACACATCTCTAGGGGTACCATTGTCAATCGACTCCCAACCTGTGAGTGTAGGATTGTCCTTAGTGGGTTGTTAAGCACAAACTAGAGAAATGATAAGTTGTAGGTGAGGAACTTTCCTTGAATTAGGCTAGCCAAAATCCCGATGCCCCTAAGAGGAAATTGAGGGTAGTTTGGAGGGATGCGACCAACCAGATGTAGTCAAATTCCCTGTGGTTTTAATGTTGAGAGTCATAGGAGTGGGATCCACAATCGCATCTGGAAAACTGGTTATTCCCACACTAACAACCTCTCAACTGAGAGGAAGAGATAGGCAAGACCATACCAACTACACAAGGGGCATTTCCCTAGTGGTCTAGAAGCTCCTAGAGATGAGAAAGCTCAAACATAACTTTACTAGCTTGCACCTAGATCTACATAAGAACATTAAACCATATCATAGCTTTAGTATAGAGAGAAAAGTGGGCATCAACAATACAATTAGAAAACAAAGCATTAAATTTTAGTCTTTCCAAATGTTGAAGATAATCTCCACTCTAAAAGCATACAAAATTAGGGTCCTTGGAAGCTCAAAAATTCTTGAAGAAATCATGAATCCAATTCTAGGCTTCCTATGCTCGGGGACAAAACCAAAAGAGATGTTTGAGGTTTTCTAATTGCCCATAAAAAGGACAACAAGGAGTGGGAATGCCCAAATGGGCAAGTTAGGCCCCTAATGGAAGGCATTGATACAAAATGCACTAATCAAAGTGAGCCAACTTGGGCTCCAACGCTATCAACCAAATGTATTGGAATCATCAGTGCTATGTTCCAAGAGAATATTGGAGCTACTAGTAAAGGTTAAGTTGGTCCTCTATAGGAAGGTGTGGAGAAAACCAAAGATAACTTTTGCATGGCATGCAATTTTGAAAATGGGTATCTAGGAACCATTTTTAACCTTTCCACCAAGGTTTAAGAAACCAAACTCTCATCTTATTCAACATGAGGGGGTATAGAATCAATAATAGCCAAAAAAGTCTCCTAATATTGATTAGTAAGCTTGAATTCAAGTTATGAAAAAATTTCTTGGTGGCCCTATGTATGAGATCGAGTAGAACACACACACCTTATTTAAAAATTTACAAACCATGAATTCAAGGAAACTTGGGTAGAGATCTACCTTGAGAACTAAGAATAAGAGACCACCAAGTGGATTGATGGTTAATAGACAAACCATTGTAAAAATATTATCTTGGCCATTAGAGCCAAGGTTTAATAGATTCCCATGCTTTTTGAATTCTCTTAACAAAAAAATCAGCCTAGATAGTAATAAGCTCTCTCATAGTGAGAAAGGTGATTAAATCCAAACCCTTCAATGTAGGGAATCTTGAAGGGACTCTGGTGCTAATATAATGTTTGACCAAAAAATTCATTCTTCATTACCTTCAAGAGCTTTGGTAATCCACTTGGCATAGATGTCAATGCATTGAATGCAAATGGAAATCAAACCAATCCTTCCAACCTCATAGGGATGCAACAAAACTCTTAGGAAATATGATGGAAGCCTTTATACTCATCACCACAAGCCCATAGGAAATGTCTAATGAGCTTTTCACTCTTTGGATTGGAAGTCTTAGAATGGGCCTAGCAAGAAGAAGAATGCACATGCATGGTAGCCAAAATTTTAGAACATATCTAAACCTTACCAACTAAAGAAAGCAGCTTGTTTATCCAATATTGAAGCTTTCTTTTCAATTTTATCAATAAATAACAACCAAAAATCAGAGGGGGAAGCATGAAAGGAAAAGTGGACTCCCACAAATCATAATACCTCCCCATGGTTAATCTATTTCCAACAAAAATAAGAAAGCCATCTTGGTTGGGAGAGGAAGGATTGTTTGTACAACATTAGGTCCTTTACCATTGAATTCTTGAACCACTACTTATGATCTCCACCAAGCTACAATCACTTTGGAAGCTCAACCATTTAGCCTTACTTCTCAACTACACCAACAAGATTAAATTGTTATTTCTCATTTGACTCATGGTGTCCAAATCAAAGCATTCACCTCAAGGTTCATTTCTCAGTTGCTTGGAATTGACTTGGTTCAATCCCACAATGCATATAAATGAACCTACCATTTATTTTTTTTAATTCAAATTTGAATTTCTCAACCTACTTATGCTAGTTGCTATGGACTAAATTACCACACATCTATGTGAGATGTTTTTATCTCATGCTATTTAAAGACATATGATGTGCAATAGATTCATGTGAGATTGTAAGGGAAAAAATCATGAGAACACATTTTGATTTTTAAAGTAGAACAACCATCATACAAGCCATCTATATGTTTGTTGAATGTTGTCTATGATGTTAGTCAAATTGTCATTAGCCTAAGAGAATGCATTAACCTATTGAGTGAAAAAAATACTAAAAAATGTTGACAATTCAACTACAAGGAAGATGAAGGCAAGCTAGGTTTTATATGCAAATTCTAAAAAATCTATCACATGCAAACCATAGATCAATTTTATGCATTAGATTAAACTTGCATTGCTCAAGATAAACTCTATGACTCTCCCTCTCTACACACCTCTCCCTCCCTCACTATCCCTCTCTCTACATACCTCTCCCTCCCTACCTCCCTCCCTCCATCTCTCTCCCTCTCCCTCTCTCCTTCTACCTCTACTTCTCTATATCTCATATCTATCCCTCCCTCTCTCCGTCCCTCCATATCTCTCCCTCCCTCTCTCCCTCCATATCTCTCCCTCCCTTCATCCCTACCTCCCTCATTCCATATCTACTCTCTATTTTAGGCCTCTCCCTCTCTCTACCTACCTCCACCAACCATCCCTACCTCCCTATCTCTCTACCCACCTCTCCCTCCCTCCCTTATATCTCACCTCTCTCTCCACTCTACCTCACCCTCCCTCCCTCCTCTCTCTCTTTAATTTTCACTATCTCCCCTCTCCCTCTCTATAAGTACCTCTCCCACCCCTCTACCTCTCTCTATATAAACATATCTTTCTTCCTCTCCCCCATCCCTCCTCCCCTCTCTAATTCTCTCTATCTCAACTTTTTCTACTTATATCACTATCTCTCCTCTCCCTTCTCTCTCTCTCTCTCTCTCTCTCTCTCTCTCTCTCTCTCTCTCTCTCTCTCTCTCTCTCTCTCTCTCTCTCTCTCTCTCTCTCTCTCTCTAATTCTCTCTTTTTCTATGTTTCTCTCTCTTTATCTTTGTCTTTATCTCTCTTTGTGTCTCTCTCAATCTCTTCCTCCATCCTTCATCCCCTCTCCAATTCTCTTTATCTACCCTCTCCTTCTCTATCTAACTAACTTATCTCCTTTTCTCTCTAGCTCCCTACCTCTCCCTCCCTCCCTCTCTCCATCCCTCTCTCGATCTCCCCTCTCCCTCTGTCTATACCTATGTCTCCCTCCATCCCTATCTCTCCCTATATGCCTCTTCCTCCCTCCATCACTCCCTCCCCCTCTCCCTCCCTCCTTTACTCTCTACTTCTCTATATCTCACCTCTTTCTATGCCCTCTCTTCAAATACCTCCCCAACTATTTGTTTGTTTGTCTCTCTCTACTCTCTATCTCCCCCTCTATCCCTTCATCCCTCCTTCCATGTCTACTCTTTATTTCCCATCTCCCTCTCTCTACCTACCTCTCCCACCAACCCCCCCCTCTCTCTCCCTCTCTCTTCCCCTACATCCCTAATTCTCCTTCCCTCCTTGATTCCCCTTCTATTCTCCATCTCCCCCATTTATCTCTCTACCTACCTCTCACTCCCCCCTCCCTACCTCTCCCTCTCTCTACCTATCTCTCCATTCCACCCTCTAAGTACCACCTCTCTTTCTCTCACACCATTCTTACCTCTCCCTCACTCCCTCATTCCCTATCTATTCTCTATCTTTTCTCTCCCTCTCTCTACCTACCTCTCCTCCCCTCCCTCCCTACATCTCCCTCTCTACCTACCTCTCCCTCCATCTCTCTTATTAAAGAGGTTAGGAAGGAGGGAGAGAGGGAGGGGGGAGGGGGAGGTGGAGGGGAAGGGAAAGGGAGGGAGAGGTAGGTAGTGAGAGGGAGAGGAGAGATAGTGAGAAGTATGTGTTGTACAGGCGGCTTGTGCAATAGTATCAAGAGATATAAAGAGAGGGAGAGGGAGATAGGAAGGGAGAGAGATGGGTAGTGAGGGAGGGAGGGGGAGGTGGAGAGGAAATTAAGGAGGGAGGGAGGGGTAGAGAGAAAAGATAGAGGTGAAAGAGAGGTAGGTAGACCATCAACCCTTCATCATGAACCCTATATACCCTAGGCCCTAATCCCTAAATCCTAAAACTTAAGCCCTAAACTCTAAAAATGGTGTGCTTAACCCTAAACCTTAGGATCTAATCCCCAAGACCTAGGCCTTAAACCCTAAACACTAAAACCTTAATCCTAAAACCTAAAATTAATAATTTTTAACACTAAAACCTTAAAAAATAAATTTAATCACTAAACCCGCAATGTTGAACCCTCCATCATAAACCCTACAACCTTAGCCATAAATCATAAACACTATGAGCTAAACCCTAAAACCTTAAAAAATAAGCTTAATCTCTAAATCGCCCATCATAAACCCTAAGCCTTAAAACCTAAAACAATAATAATTTAGAGAGGAAGAGATAGATAAAGAGGAGAGATAGATAGGGAGAGAGGGAGAGACTTGTAGAGTAAGAAATAGAGGGAGGGAGAGGTAGAGAGAGGGAGAGTGAGCAATGGAGGGAGGGAGAGGTAGAGAGATTGAGGGAAAGAGGGAAGTAGGGAGTGTGTTATAGTGCACTCATAATTATTATTTGTATTGGAAATTTCCAACCCTTAGGGTTGGATTTGCCTTGGGAATGGAAAATCCAAAGGGTTGGACTAACATTTCAATGTGCAAAGATGTTCTTTCTAAAATTGTAAAAAATTGAAACAATATTTTAATGCATTCTCTCCATCATATTTGCACATGTTTCAATGTCAAGTCAAAAAAATGGCATAGTAATGTTGAGCTCTCCCTTAGCTTTCTAACCATGTAATTTTTTTCATGTTTCAAATATGTTAAGGATTTCTTTTTCTAGTGTCTATATTTTTGTCAAAACCTACTTATGGTATTTTTGTCTTTATTTTTTAGTCACTTGTTGAAATTTGAAATAAATTACATTTTTAGAAAATGGACTATATTATATACATAGCAAAAATGAAATTTATTTTCAATTAGTTTCCTATTTAATTTGGGGGAGCATGCTCAACTTTTTGTTTATCAAGATGTGTTGAGTTTCAAAATTAGTAAAAATATATTCATTAAAAAATAGCAAAAAAATTAGGTATAAAGTACAACATGTTAGCTAATTTTTTATCGAAGATATTTTTTAAATACTAATTTTTTTTAACATTTTAGGGGTAGCACACCAAACACTATGTTATGGTTTTTTGATAGAAATGAGAGTGTGTGTTCCCATTTTTTGAACACCTTAATCTCCACCGTTTTCATAAAATAAAATAGTTTAGAAAGTAGATTAAGAGAATCGTGACTCTTTTGAATCTTGTTGTGTACCCAAATTTTGAGCATAACTATCTTCAATTTCTCATCCAAGATCAGTAATTTCTAATTTTAGAAAAAATTGGCCACTTAAGATCCCTTTTTTACTCCCCATTTCCATGCATATAAAGGAGAGTTTTCATGTAATGTGAAATTGTAGGTGTGTGCAATATTCAAAATTGCAATTATCATTTTTAATAAACCTAATTTAAGAGTTCTTATCAACAAGAAGTATAGTTTTGTGTATAGATTTGATTTTGTGAGCAATTTTACATGATAATGCAGGTAATAGATTTATATCAATTTAAAGTGAAGAATTAAATAGAGAAGTTGAAGGTTTGTTGACTTAAATATTGATAAGGAAAATTATAATTCCATGTATGGTACTAGTAGTGTTGGCATCAAATAAAAATAGATAATGGATAATATGAATATATTCTACAAAAATACATGAGATTAGTATCATAAATGGGTGGGTGCATAAAGATGGGGGGCCAAAAAGTGGCCAATTCACTTTTTCATCTCGAAATAGTGAAAACATGAGCATGTTTTACTAAACCGCACTCACGTTATGAGTTGGTAATGACTGAGCCTAGTCTTGGTCATTACCAAGCCAAAACATGAGCATGTTATAACACGCTCATGATATCATTTGAATTTCAAAAAATGCACATTTTTGAGTTTAAAAAATGCATTATTTTTTTAATTCAAAAAAGCATTACCATAACACACTTACGTTTTGGTCTACATTGATTTTTTTTCTTCTCTTTTTTTCTCTTTCTTGTTGTTATCTTTTAGGGAAACTATATAATGAAATAAACATTTAAGTATAAGTTGACATTTACATATGGAAATTTACTTTCTTATACTTTAAGTTATATTTAATGTATATAGTTTTAGGATGTTTGAGAGTTGTTTTGGATCTCTAGGAGTTATAATGCAAATTCTATTTTTTGGAAGATCTCACAAATTTCAGACTTAGTCAAATTTCAATAATCAACATGTCAAATTTTAGTAATTAGGAGGTTAAATTTCAATAATCAGTAAGTTGTATCATCTTTCTCTCTCTATTTCACTCATTTTTTATCCCTTATTCTCTAGACCTCTCTCTCACAATCTCTCCTTCCCTCTATACTTCTATCTATCTAACCTCTCTCTCTCCCTCCATCCCTCCCTCATTTCCTCCTTCCCTCTTTCCCACTCTAATTTTCTCTCTCCTCCTCTCTCTCTCTTCCTTTCTCCCACCCACCTTCTCTCTCTACATCACTCTACCTAACCTACCCCTCTCTCTCTCCCTCCCTCCTCTAGATCTCTCTCCCTTCATCCAAACCACCTTCCCTCTCTACTCTCTATCTAACCTATCCCTCTCTACCTATCTCTCACCCTCCCTCCTCTCTCTCTCTCAATCTCTCCACCTTCCTCCATCCCCCTCTCTCTCTCATTATATTTAATGCACTTATCTCTCCCTTTATCCCTCCCTCCTCTCTCCATATCTCACCTCTCTCTCCCTCCCTACCTCTCCCTCTCTCTACTTCTACCTCCCTCCTTCCCCTCTCTATCTCTCCTTCCTTATATACTTCTCTCTACCTCTCTCCATCTCTACCTCTCCCTCCATCATTCCCTCTCTCTCTCCCTCCCTCCCTCCCTCTCTCTCAATCTCCTAACCTTCCTCCTTCCCTTTGTGTTTCTCTCTCTCACACACACTCTCCCTCCCCCATCTCTCTCTAGTTTAGGCTTTAGGCTTTATGGTTTATGGCTTAGGATTTTGGTCCAACCTCCTCTCTCCCACTCCCTCTCTCTACCCCTCTCTCTCAGGTTTATCTCTCCTAGCCCTCCCACCCCCTCTCTCTTAGTTATATCTCTCACTACCTCT